>MAYD01546005.1:0-12987 GCA_001909325.1 Ruellia speciosa
TATATAAAATTTATATATTTAATTAATTTTTAAATTATATATTGTATTTAATTAATTTTCAATATATATATATAATATTTATTTATATTTTAAATTATAATTAATTTTTAAATATTTATTTTATTTTTATTAAAAAATAAAAAAATAGAGGCGACATAATGCTCGTTCGTTGCCTCCGTTTAATTTATTTTTTAATTTTTTAAAAAGAAATGAATGCAATGAAATCAAATTTCGTCACTTATATTGTCGCCTCCTATCGTAGTCTTCCGACAAAATTCTTGTAATGAGTGACTTATTGTTTCAGATTATATATAGAATTATTTGTTTTTTTTTTCCAAAAAAAATTATATAGTTATAATTATAATAAGAAAACATAAAAATAAAAAATGATAATCGGGTCCCAAATGGGTAAGGTCCAAATTGGCCAATTAAAATGGGTAGAGTGGAGGGTATGGATAAAAAATATAGGGTAGGAGTATTGCCAATATAGAGTGTAAGGTATGGATACAAGGAGAATAAATTCAAATTGGATATGAATCCCCATTTATGTTTGGTGTATAAGATTTAATACTAAGCCTAAAGTTTGGATTTACTAAGAAATAAATATGATCGGTGAAACCATCATTTAAATCCAATCCCATTCCGATTCGGATTCTTAAACTCAACCAAACATCCCTAAGTATTTTGTTAAGAGTATTTTTAGAATATGGGTATAAGGTAGGGTATTATTGGCCCATTTACTGCTACAGGTCTATATACATCAACGTGTTCTCAAATTGTAGAAGTGCCTTTCTATTTCATAGAATTTCATGTTTTGTGGTGTCATACTGGAATTGTGATCATTACTTTTAGTGAACATGCCAATCTATTTAGTATTTACCCGCGCAAAGATGATCGCTAACGCCTAACAGTGAATTTCCAGCCGGTAAATATCTCCAAAGCACCTTCGTTGTCAAGTACCAAGAGCACATACAACAACAAATTCACGGTCACAGTAAAGAATCGAGGTCCACCAACTTAACCGGAAACATTCCATCATCCAAAATCCGCATTTGTCTCTCCCTCCACGCTTACCAGGGACGCGTCAAGGAAACCACCAAAGACATCAAAATGCTCGTTACCAATGGGAGCAGAGATGCAGCTTTGCGAGCGCTGCCATTTGGGAGAAATGGGTAGGCATCAGGTGGCGGCATGACACAGTTGTCCCCATTGAAGTAAACCCTTCGTGGGAAACCCCATCCCTTGTCGAAGGTGAAAGATTTGCCCTTCCCAAATAACAGCTCCGATTGCACGTTCCCAGAAGGGCCGGCCTGATTTAGCAAGTCGTTGTAGTACTTCACTCCCCACATCACAGCCGTATCATCTGCACAAAATTTTAGCTCGATTATATGTACAATGTGGGATCATATATATAAGCTGTACAGTATGGGAATCGTTCATTGAAATGTACTTACTTATTGCGCCATATTCTGATATCATTGCAGTGTTGTAGCTGAATATCTGCGATAAGTTGTCAAAGTTTGGATGTTGAACAACGAGACTCCATTGCGAATAATTCTTCTCGTAGTTGAAATTAGTGATAGTTATCTTCGCACGCCAGTACTGCTTGTAGTTGAGTTTGATATGCCAATGGACTCGGATGGGGCACATATGGCGGGTGCATTGGATGGCGGGTGATAAACTTGGAACAACTGATGATATTTGTGGAGACTTTGAGCTTCAAGATTCAGGCACAAAAAAAGAACAAAATTTATCACACGAAGGATATCGAGAAAACACTAGACAAACTACGAGACACATCAATGAATCCTTACTCCACACAGTTCCCCGGAGCTTGATTCTGACAGCCACAAGAGCAAGCTGGACAGCCCACAATGGTCTCGTTGTAAAAGGCAGACAGCGATATGCAACATGTGGGTGCCCTGTGTGCGATTAATTGTGAATATGTGCAAGTAACATTCCATGTCACTGTATGTGAAAACCACAAACAAAAATATCAGCAAAACAACTAACAACTCCCTTTGGTGTGGCAAAAGCCTATTTAGCAAATAATTATTATTAGTTGATTGTATTGGTGGATAACTGATTATTTACCAAACATAATTAGTGATTTGAACAAGTAAATGTTTGAAAAGTTATACGCCGAACACCCTCTTAATGTGATAAGCAAAAAAGACATTATCGAGCAACTTACTTAGAGCTTGCGTAAACCTCCTTTTATCTGGAGTTGGAAATTTGGAAGGCAGTACTTCATTAGCCGGGCCACAAGTATACCCCGGCCCGGGTGTCAAAAGGGTGAACTTTTCTGGTGGACGGACAGTTTTATTGGTAGTTCCGGCCTGGCCTACGCTTAACTGGAACGCACTTATAGCAGTGGCTGGATCTTGAACCCAAGAACTTATAACACCGCCTCTGCAACAATTTGCAATCTGTTTGTTATAAGGGGTTCCCGGCATCATGTCGACTATAGTGGGAGTCTTTAGGCAGCAATGAGGAATGGTTCCTTTAAATCTGGAACAGTCACCTTGTTCGGTAGCTTGACCTCCCACAGCGTCCCAAATTACTTCTTTCTTCGACCAAGTCCAACCCAATCTCCACCCTGGTGATTCGATGTGTCGGAATTTCTGATAGTTTACGATTGTAATGACAGCCTGAGATGCACCCAAGCACATCAATCAAAAAAAAAAAAATATGTGTACAGGGGATAAAGATGAATTTTATGTATAGGACAATATGCTGTAAGAAGTATCATATCCTTGTACACAAGAATTACTTACCGTGTATCCATCCGGTGTCCAACTAATAATATCCCATTTGATTGTGATATTTCCGTTAGGATCGAGGGGATCAAAAGCATCTGCAGAAAATATACATAAACAAACACTGCACGGTAATAAATAGAGCACAAGAGTTTTGTCTGCAAATTTATGAAACATGTAACAAGATAAACGAGTAATTGACACGACAGAAATAAGGATGTTTTCTTTCAGACAAACATTCATAAAAAAAATAATCAAAAAATAAATCATCATGATAACGACTGCAACAGAATGAGGCCATAATGTCAGAACTTCATTCCCCTAGAATCAAATAAACATCAAATAATCCGAACAGCCCCCCACGAAACTCCAAAAAGACAGTCTTTTTTAAAAACCAAATCAGGAACAAACACAAATTCAGACAAGAAAAAATTCAAGAGATAAGTGATCGCTCACCAGTCGAAAGAAAACTGAGACAGAAAACCAAAACCCCCACAAACAAAGCCACCCCATTGATTCGCCCTGTCGCCAAAAACACCATTTTTATGTTGTTATCTCCTCTGATGGCCGATGTTAGGGTGGAACATATATGTCTGAAAACGGGCGCTGATTTAGAGTTTAGAAGGGTGGAGAAAGCGTTGGTGTGTGCATATCTGGGGGAGACAAAACGAAAAGCGTGCAAAACAGAAATGGAGTCGGAAATAGAAATGTGATATTGACGGATTACAGAGGAATGAGGATACATAGAATTCTTGAAGTTAAAGAGACAACTGTAGAGCCAAACGGACAGTTCATACGTTACTAAAACTGACCGATAAACTTTTTACTAGTGCAAGAATCCATTGGCGCTTTCTTTCCATATCTGGGGAAGCTGACAGAGCAATGGGGAGCGCACTGCACCGAATTCAGACAATCAGACAATATCTCTCGAGCACGCGGATTAAAAGAGTTTGAGGCATCTTTTCATCCCATATTTGAATTATTGTAATAAATTTAATAGAAATGCATTAATAATTAAAATTGTTTTAAATTTTTTTAAGAAAAATGAAATTAATTTTGATTTATTAATAATAAATAAAACTTAAATTACATAATTTTGGGTTTCATTTAACACATAAGATCAAACTCACTTAATCTAATCGATTAAGTGTGTGTAAATATGAAAGTTATTTCAAATATATTTTTGATAAATTTAAAATATTTTTAAGCATTATTTTTGTTCATTTTAATTTACAATTTAAAATATTCAAATTCAAATACTTAATCATTCAAATTTAAGTTTTCAGATTCAAACTCATTCAATTTTATAAAATGACCCATAAATTGATAAGGAATTAGGCGCTAGCTGCTCTTGAGGACATATGTGAGCTTGAAGACAATATTGAGAATTCTGTTGACGACCGTTGCAATTCAAACAAAATAGTCGTTGTGTCTGTTGGGCCAGATGAAAGGAACGATGGGCCAGTAATAAATGTAGATGGGCTTGACCATGATGGGCCTCCTCCAGTAAGCTCAGCTTACCTTTATTCTTGTTTTTCAGTCCTTGATTTGCAATCATCATGACTAAGACGAATGATTCTAATGAGGGCACAGCTAATGTTGCCGCCCAGGCTGCAACTCAGATTGCAGCTCATGCTATTGCCAATCAAACCCCTGTGCTACCTAAAGCACTTATGATGGGAAGTGGAGACCAACCTGGATTGGCTCTAACTTCTATACTCCTTACTGGCTCAAATTTACTTCAGCCGGAGCCATAGAATTTGGAAAGCTCTTGTGGCTAAAAGTATGGCAGGCTTCTTAACAAGTAAGCATGTCATTCCTTCAAAGGGAGATGCAGGATATGAGGTTTGGATTGAGGTTGATGCCCTTATCATATCTTGGCTTATCAATTCAATAGTGCCTGAGCTTTAGGGTGCATTCATTTTTTCCTCTACAGCTAGATCTCTGTGGGAAAACCTAATAGAAAAATATGGTCAATCAAACGGGTCATTGATCTATCAACTCAAGAGATCAATCAGCTCACTCATGCAGGGAGATGATTCCATTGCTACCTATGCTACGAAATTGCAAGGACAGGGTAGGATGCAACAACAGTAATGGCACAAAGCAAAAGTAGGGTAGGATGCAACAGTAATGGTACCTATCACCACATCTGGATGTTAATCCGCCTCCTCCGATCCCATCACGTTCATATGAGCGCCCCGCGTGACCTGACTCCCTTGTTCCATCCATCATCGAGAACTGTCTCCACGAGTCTGTCCTCTAGTCTGACCCCAATGCTGGCCCCGATCACGCAGAAACTTCGGACACTCAGGCTGTCTATGTCTAGACTCCCAACAGTAGAAATACTGAAGTACCTGTGATTGCCCCTCGGTACCACGACTGCCGGTCGATGACGATCCTGCACTCGAACCTACAACTAACATCGGGCACTCCCATATGAGATGACCCCAACCCCAACCCTGACACTGATAACACCAAACCTCTCGTCTACCTCGGTCTCCACCCCCGGAATCCTGTCTCTGTGTCGATGCTCCTCCCACTCGACCTCTTCTTTTGCCAGAATCCTGTCGTCGCTGACTCTAGAACCCATGACCATCTCCACGCCTCGATCCTCCTCAGTCCTCTCTACTCTTGCTCCTCCGATCAAAGTACAACTGTCGATCTCGCTCAGTCTGCTCCGTGAATAAGGCAAACTCATAAGCTGCACGCAACGTAGTACTCCCCGACTCAAATCTCACAGTAGGGTGTAATCCCTCCTCAAACTTCCTTACCTTCGCTCGATCATCCGGAACCAAATCCATGTCATGCCTCGTCAGCTCTATAAACTAGTGGTAGTAGGTAGTGACACTCATGTTGTCTGTTTGGACAAACACACGGAACTCCTCGCATTTAGCAGCGTGGAATCTAAAGGGGTAAAAGTTATCTCCCATCGTCTCAATAAACCGATCCCAATCCTGTTCAATCTGAATAGTCGGATCAACTCGCTACGTCCTCCACCACTGTAATGCTCTGCCTAGCAGATATCGAGTGGCTACCCGAACCCACTGATCTCCTAGACACCTAATGGCCTCTAAATTGTCCCGTATACGGTAAGACCAATCATTTAATATGGCAAGATCAACCTGACCAGCGTAAGTAGGGGGCTGGTACTGGGTCGCCCGGTCCACATAATCAATAGGCACAGCTGGAGGGGGTCCAAGTGGTGCTAGTGGTATCGCCTGCTGTCTCAACAATCCCTGAACTACCTCCCATGGATCTACCCCCGCTGGATGGGGTGGGTCTGCAGCCTTAGGAGGAACTCTAGGCTGTCATTGTCTAGCATGTCTACCCTCTCGGGTTGGAGGTATCTCCTCTCTCTCCTCAGACGAACCCTACTCTACCGGAATCTCTTCCTTACTCTCTATCTCAAAGGTCGCAGGTGGGGAATCATGATACTTACGAGGTCTCCCTCGTCCCCTAGCTTTAGGCACGATCCTATGAGGCATCCTAAAATAAGGTATTGTTAGAGGTCAGCGCAATACCAATTAGTTGTCAGAGTAAGAACAATACCAATAACACCATAGTCAATTATACTATCATGCAGAAATAAACGTGTATGCACCATTCCCTCGCACATCTTACCCCTAAGTCTAACAAGATTTTAAACACATTAAGCCCATATCGGGCTCTGATACCATCTGTAATGCCCCCACCTATCCAGTGGGTGCGCCACGCCGTATTAGCTAACCTAAACTAATGGTCAGGTAATTTAGGCTCACCAATACAAGGCAGATATGACTCAAACTACGCAATACAAGCAAGGCACGTAACGTTTCCAATTCTTGATTAGGTGTTCAGATAAGGAAAGTCGTAACACACAAGTTTACGTCAAACGAACTATCACGTTGACAAGTACACATTCCAACATACATAGATAAAGTCTCACTCCCGCCTAATAACAGAAACTACTATACACAAAAGTAGTCAAAAGATCACAGTACATCAAAATGAACTATATCTACAGTCCTCTCGCCCATCCCTAGATGCTTATGCACGCTCCTGATCCATACCTGAAATACATGTAGATAACAGTGGGGGTCAGCAAACGTTGAGCAAAGGGTCCCCCAGAACAACGACAATCACAAATCGCATAAAGTAAAGAAAGCGATACCGTTAACCAACTCACCCGTCCCATACCAGGCGTTCAGTTAACAGCTGGTAAATGATGCATAAGTCCTAACATACATCTATCTATCCTAAATGCAATACATAGTATGCCTATCTTGCGTATGTGGGCGGGCTAGAGAACAAGCCCCGTAGGGACTCAATGTAACACCCCGGTTTTCCCGAACCGGAAATGCTACCGCCACACCTAACTTACCTCGGATTCTATGCCTAATCTTTAGTAAGCTCGATGCTCAGGCTAACTTCATTTTCTATCCTATCAGAGTACGCTGGGATTTAGAGAAGCGAGTCCCCTTTGATCACAGCTCAACATGCTAATAATAATTCATAGCATTAATTTAAACGTAAGAGTAGAATCACATAAAGAAGGTCTGCATCTAGTACACGGTTAATTAGTACAAACCGTCAAAAGTGATAAATAGTGAGTAGCAGAGTTTAGAACATAAATAGAACTAGGGTAAGTCAAGTAGTCGATTATGTTCTCTCTTTCTCACCCAATTCCCTGGGAGGATAAATATAACACCCCAACCTTGTACCCAGGTTGAACCATGCCAGGTCTGCAGCCCATGCACCCCAACCCATCCCCAAGGCGGTATCCACCACGACCCTTGGTAGGTTGTTGGCAAGAGGTTTCGAACTCTTGCCCTACACCTCAAACCCTTTACCAAGTCAAGCTTGGTATCCAGTTAAGCTCCCATGGTAGGTTGTTGGCAAGAGGTTTCGAACTCTTGTCCTACATCTCAAACCTTTACCAAGTCAAGCTTGGTATCTAGTTAAGCTGCAGACCAATGCACCCCAACCCCTCCCCAAGGCGGTATCCACCACGACCCTTGGTAGGTTGTTGGCAAGAGGTTTCGAACTCTTGTCATACACTTCAAACCCTTTACCAAGTCAAGCTTGGTATCTAGTTAAGCTGCAGGCGCGGAAATCCCCTCAACCTCACGGAAATTTCTGGTTCCCTACATGATCTCCTTTATTAAGTTCCAATCGATGCATGCATGGCTGGGTCAGTTCTGTCTTCATCCCTTGGTACTTGATCAGTCCAGCTTGATCAAGGCTCACAAGGGCTAAGTCCAAATCCACACTTTCTCTAAGTGTCGCCTTTACCCGTCGGCTTTGGGCTATCCATTACCTTTATTTAGGCCGTGGATTTGGTCGAGCCCACCTATTCCAAATCAAATCTCCCAAATTAAATTTTCCGCATGCCCAAAATTAATTATTTCCTAGAATTAATCTCGTAAAAAATTTTTCCTCATTTTCTGACACCCGAAATGTCCTACCTGTAACACAGGATGTTACAATCAACCCCACTTGGGTTAATTCCGTCCTCGGAATTTCTGACTGATACACTGGAACTGACCACTGAACAGCTGAACCTCTGAATCACTGACTACTGACTGAGTCGAGCTGATTACTGACAACTGTACACTGATCACTGTACCACTGATCAGATCACCCAGGATGAGTCTCAACTAGGGTACTACTCTAATCCTGAGCAGTCTAATCCCTAAGAGGCTAACTTGACAGTCTACAAGCAATCAATCATATAACTGCAAGTAAACACATAAGTTATGATCTTGTTCCCACAGGCATCACAAATTCACATTACCTGATCAGGGTTTATCAAACATAGATATTAGCACCTTCCCAGGTATCACAAAATCTTTTTTCCTTACGCAAAATGCACAAGGTCAAGAAAGTCAAACCGACAACGAGGTATGTCTTTGTGTCTTGACCGAGACACCTCTACACACACTCAACCAACACGTATTATGCAAATCACAATGCACTAACACATGTAAAAATCATGCAATTCCGAAAAATATGCATATCCCGGGGCAGTTTGCCTATCTGGCGCACTGGTTCCCCTTAAAATTTTATTCCCGAAGGAACATGTTGTATGCCATGCAATGCAATGAATCGAAAGCATTAAAAGCACACACAACACAGAGGATAAAACAACTAGATTCTATTGCAACCAAAATCGATGGTTCTACAACGGCAATTCTGATCTAGTTATCCTCAAACAACTGGGGGTACTTGGCTCTAATCTCTCATTCTAGTTCCCAAGACGATTCATTCTGACCATGTTGGGACCACTGAACCCTGACTAGTCATACCTTCCTGTTCCTCGTACTTCGAACCTTCGAATCAATGATTCTAACTGGATGTTCTTCGTACGAAAGGTCCTGTTCCAACTCCACTGAATCTGGCTCGATGATCTTAGTCGGATCGGCTATGAATTTCCTCAACTGCGAAATGTGAAAAACATCATGTATTTCCCCCAATTCCGTAGGCAAGGCTAGTCGGTACGCTGCACCACCAACCTCTCCGACTATCTCATATGGCCCGATTTATTGTGGACTCAGTTTACCCCTAATCCCAAACCTTCTGACACCTTTCACGGGTGACACTTTGATCAACACCCGTTATCCGACTTGGAACTTCATGTCCCTTCGAGCCTTATCAGCGTAACTCTTTTGTCGGTCCTGGGCAGCTTTTATCCTGGCCTGGATCTTTCTAACCTGATCCATCATTTCCTGAATCAACTGTGGTCCTAACATCACCCGTTCATTGGGGTCGTTCCAGTTAAGTGGGGTTGTACACCGTCTACCATACAACGCCTCGAACGGCACTATGCCAATGCTCGAGTGGTAGCTGTTGTTGTACGAAAGCTCCACCATCGGTAAATGATCCTCCCAACTGCCCTGGAAGTCAAGCATGCATGCCCGTAGCATGTCTTCCAGCGTTTGGATCGTTCGTTCCGTTTGTTCATCGGTAGTAGGGTGATAGGCGGTACTCATCTTAAGTTTTGTACCCATAGCCTCATGGAATCGTTCCCATACCTTGGATCTGAACCACAGATCCCTGTCTGATATGATGTCCTTAGGCATCCCGTGCCTTGCAATCACAAACTTCACGAACAATTCGGCCAACGTCTCGGAATTCTAAGTCTCCTTGATCGGTATGAATAGTGCGGATTTGGTGAGTCTGTCCACGACCACCCAAATCGTATCAGCTCCCGATCTTGTCCTTGACAATCCGGTCACGAAGTCCATTGAGATGGACTCCCACTTCCACTGTGGTATCTCCAGTGGTTGCAAAAGTCCCATTGATCGGCGATGTTCGATCTTAACTCTTTGGCAAGTCGAGCAACTTGCAACAAATTCTGCTATATCCTTCTTCATGCCTGACCACCAGAAATTCTGCTTCAGGTCCTTGTACAACTTCACCGTTCCTGGGTGAACTGAATAGGGTGTTCAGTGTGCTTTCTCGAGTATCAACTGTTTCAGCTCCTTGCAATGGCTCAGCACACACCATCTACCCTTAAACCGAAGACTGTTATCTCTGCACACCTCAAAACCCGGAGTTGTACCTTGCTGAACCTTCTGCCTGATCTTGACTAACTTTTCATCTAAGTTCTTTTCCCGAATTATGTCGCTGTAAAGAGTCGGAGTGAAGGTCACGACATTAAGACTTCCCCGAGTCGTACCATTTTCTTCGAATTCAATGCTGAGCTTTCTGAATTCCTTGTGCAACTCATCCCAAAGAACAAGAGAATTTTCCGTGTGTTGAGTCTTTCTGCTTAAGGCATCGGCTACTACATTCGCCCTCCCTGCCTTCGTGATAAATGATGTCACACTCATAATCTTTCACCAACTCCATCCAACGTCTTTGTCTGAAATTCAGCTTATTTTATGTGAAGATGTATTTCAGATTCTGATGATTGGTGAAGATTCTGCACTTTGCTCTGAAGAGATAGTGCCTCCATATCTTCAGAGCATGAACTACAACTGCCATCTCTAGGTCATGGGTCGGGTAATTTTCCTCATACTTCTTTAACTGGCGTGAAGCATAAGCTATTACCTTGCAGTTTTGCATCAACACGCATCCCAAACCGTTCTTTGATACGTCGGTGTATACATCAAAGTCTTAACCCTCTGTCGGTAAAGTTAACACTGGAGTCGTGGTTAAATTTCGTTTTAACTCTTGGAATGCCTTTCGCAAGCCTCATTCCACTGAAACTGAACGTTCTTCTTGATTAGCTGGGTTATCGGCTTGGCAATCTTGGAAAATCCTTCTACAAACTTCCGATAATACCCAGCCAATCCCAAGAAAGCACGGATGTCAGTCACATTCTTCGAAGTAGGCCAGTTTTGCACGGCCTCAACCGTTGCCGGATCCACTACCACTCCGTCCTTAGACACGATGCGTCCTAAAAAGGTGACACTGTCTAGCCAAAACTCACACTTGGACAGCTTCGCGTACAGCTTGTTATCCTTCAAAGTTTGTAAAACATGCCTCAAGTGCTTAACATGATCCTCGGTACTTTTCGAATAGACCAAAATATCATCAATGAACACGACTACAAACTTGTCCAGGCACTCTCTGAACACTCGGTTCATGAAGTCCATATACACAGCTGGAGCATTCGTCAGTTCGAAAGGCATCACTGTAAACTCGTAATGCCCATAACATGTTCTGAATGTTGTCTTAGCAATATCACCTCAGCAATCCGCAGCTGATGGTACCCCGATCGCAGATCAATCTTGGAAAAGACGATCGCTCCCTTAAGTTGGTCAAAGAGATCATCAATCATTGGCAATGGATAGCAATTCTTGACTGTGACTTTATTGAGCTCGCGGAAGTCTATACACAATCTTAGACTCCCGTCCTTCTTCTTGACAAACAACACTGGTGCACCCCAAGGTGAACTGATTGGCCGGATGTACTCTTTGTCAAGAAGTTCCTTTAACTGCTCCTGCAATTCGTTTCGTTCTGCTGGAGCCATCCGGTACGGCGTTTTGTGAATCGGTCCTGTCCCCGGAACCAACTCGATGGTGAACTCAATTTCCCTCACCGGAGATAACTCAGGAATCTTCTCGGAAAACACTTCGGGAAATTCGTTCACAACAGGCTTGTTTTCCAACTCTGACAAATCTGTATTGAGATCCAAGACTGAACACAGGAACACCGGGTGCCCTTTGTTGACCTCTTATCTGAATCTGACGGCTGACACAACCCTGATATTCGGTTCATTCGGATTCTGTCGGTAAGTCACTCTGACACCCCGCGGTCCTCTCAGACTCAGTTTCTGACTCTGACAGTCGATTCTTGCCTGATAGCGTGACAACTAATCCATACCCAGGATAATATCGAAGTCTGTCAGTGAAAAGTCGATCAAGTCTGACGGCATATCTGTACCCTGAATCTGTACGGGAAGCCCCTTGTGCAACTGAGTGCACGTGACTGATTCCCCCGAGGGTAAGGTTACTAATAGACTAACCTATCCGTAGGAATTATACTATGCAAACGAGCAAAACTAAATGCGAGGAATGAACATGATGCACCCGAATCAAACAAAACCAAAACAGGTTTACTGAAAAAGAAAACTCACCCGTAATCACATTGGCTCTGCCTTCGGCCTCTGTCCTGTTCAGCACGTTAAACCTTCCTCCCTGTCTGCCTGGTTGCATTAGTTGCTTGCCTTTGTCCTGGTTCTGAGTCCCACGTGGCTAATCCTGTTTAGGCGGTTCCGGACAACGTCGCCTGAAATGACTCTTTTTGTCGCAGTTGAAGCAGACGATTTGCGTCCCATCACACTTCTGCCCATAGTGGCTTTTCCCGCATCGAGGACAGTTCGTCTTAGGCTTGTCCTGATGTTCCATTTTGCCTTTTCCTTTACCTTTTCCTTGTTTCTGATTTTGCTGGACTGACTTGTCACCCCCACTTTGGTATTTCTTAAATTGTGGCTCCTGGATGACAACGCCTTTCTATTTCTTGTGCGACCTTTCCTCCTGAGTCGGCTTGTCCCTGATAGATTGCTCCTCGCGCAAGCCCTTTGAAACTCGAGCCAAGTTTGCAGCCTTCTCGTACATAGCTTGTACTGTGTTCGTGTCAAGTGTGGCTATTGCAGTCTGCAGATACGGCAACAACCCTCTGCTGAATTGGTTCATCATGGCCTCCTCGTCCTTGGATCCTTCCGGGAAGTAATGTGACAATTCGATAAATTTGGCGTAGTATTCATCATTCTCAAGTTCCTGAATTCGTCCACTTTCTT
>MAYD01546010.1:0-12407 GCA_001909325.1 Ruellia speciosa
GAACTTGCAAAAATTCTGGCTGCAATAAGAAAAATGGGTTTGGGAGTATTTCTTATTTTTCCCCTCTGAACCTTGAAGATGAAGCGAAGAAGAAATGATGTGGATGTGAAGAAAGTCCACAAGTCTTCATTTAATAGGAATGCAGTGTACTTGGACTGCCTTATTCATCACTTTATCAATTGAAAAATTCACTAAGTCTTCCTGTCGTGGATTTTGAATTCTGGATTAGAATGTCGAACCATTTAATTTCTCAAAAATCGTGTGGTGCGAGTTTTGAGCTGAAATTTTAACACAACCGTCCTTAGGCTATTCCAAGCCTTGTGTTAAAAAATGTCGAACATTGGGTGCAGAAAAGTCCAAATGTCGAAGATTTAAGGAAATGAGTCGAACCTTTTAATTTCTCAAAAATTGTGTGGTTCGAGTTTTGAGCTGAAATTTTAACACAACTTTCCTTAGGCTATTCCAAGCCTTGTGTTAAAAAATGTCGAACATTGGATGCAAAAATCCAAATGTCGAACATTTAAGAAAATGTCGAAGATTCTGAGCCAGTGTCGAACCTTTTAATTTCTCAAAAATTGTGTGGTTCGAATTTTGAGCTGAAATTTTAACACAACCGTCCTTAGGCTATTCCAAGCCTTGTGTTAAAAAATGTCGAACATTGGATGCAAAAATCCCCAAATGTCGAACATTTAAGGAAAATGTCGAAGATTCTGGAAATCCTAAATGTTAGACATTCTTTCCTTATTTCTTGATTTTCTTTTCTCTTTTTTTTTTCCTCTTTCTATTTACTGCCCCTCTTTACTAAGTGTCATATCCTTAATTACTGTCCGTCACCTCTGATTAAAATCTGTCACCACACATTTACTAACCGTCGCCTCTGACTGTTATTAATTATATTTCCCAAATATCATTTATTTCCGAACCATTTCTTCACGTGATAATTTAATTAATTTATTTCCTCTAAATTAATTATTTTATCACACCAGATGAATTTCTCTGCCAGTCTGTTACCAATTGCCAATCTGACGGAATCTGATTTTTTGATCTGTTCAATTTCTCTTTTATTTTTCGCACTTCATAAATTAATTATTTTCCATAATTAATTCACGAAATTTTTTTACTGATTTTCTGAGATCTTTTTAATTAATCTGGCTTATTCCAAATTAATTATCTCCTGTAATACCGGGTATTACAGTCGACTTCAGTGAGGCTGTGAAATTTGTTTCAAAGAAACGAAAAAAAAGGGCCAAATGTTGAAACTGATCATTTTGATCAGATTAATTTGTGAGAATCGGGGATCTCATTATTAGGAATTAAATATATTTTTAAGGGATTGTAATTTGTTTATGAAAATTGGAATCCAAAATTTGTCCCTAAAAATATAGGATTTAATTTCAAGCGACGATTTAATTAATTTCTAGAAGTGAAAATTATTAAATCGTATCGGATAATTAATTGGGATAAATGGTTCAAAGCCCATTAAGAATTGAAGGCCCAATTAACTGAAATAAGAGCCCAAACAGGGGGCGACAGATAGCAAGAATGTGGGCGACAATTAGAGGGGAAAATTAAACGGGAGATTAAAAAGGGTAAAAATGGAAAGGGCAATTGGCATTTGGCTTCGGCATCTTCCCCATGTTAATTTCCTAAGGCTTCGTCGAGAAATCGAAAGTTCTGTCGAGGTTTTTGGCAATGGCAATAGCGATTTCAAAATCACAACGATCATTTCCCTTCCCATTCCTCCGTGTGTGTCGAGGTTTTCAGAATTGGTGAAGTTTCCCCCATCCTCTCTGTCGAGTGTCGCGATTTTGGGATTGCTTCGTGGAGGTTTTGAATGTCGATTGGAAAATCACGACGCAGCTCCATCTCTCGACTTGACCATCCGAGGCAGTATTGTGTCGAGATTTTGATTTTGCCCAAGAATCTCGACACTTCAGCAAAGAGGTTTTGGGCAGTGGAATTTTTCGGTCGGTCGTGTGTCGTGAAGGCTGTGGTAATACAGCAACACGACGACAAGGACAAGGGATTGGAGGGCTATATAAGAAACCTCCCTTGTCCGGAATTAAGCCATTGTATTTCTCGATTGCACTCGAAGGTAAATTCCTAAGCCCTAATTTTGCTCTTGCTGTTGGGTTTCATTCTGTGGGATTTATTATATGCAATTGTTTGAGATTCCGATGACGAGATTGAGAATTCTCTCCGAGGAAAATGCGTGCTTAATTGTCTGAAATGCCTGTGTGTGCTTACTGCTCGATGGTGTGTTCTCTGTGCTCGTACTAATTGTTGTGTGCAATCTGTGGAATAAGTTAAATTAAATGCCCGATGAAGGAATGGAATTCCGAGGGTTATTGATGTTTAGACTGAAATTTAGTCTCTTGTGCAACCCTAAAGGTTTCTTTGGTTCGGATGGCACATGTGGAAATATGGGGTATGGCCTACGATGAAAACCCGATACTTGTATGAGGCCCCCTTGGACGGTTGATGGTCATTTACTTAATGTCCAAAATACATAATGTTGCTGTGATTGTACTGTCTTTGTGAACTGAATGTTTTGGAAATTGGCACTGGTTTTGTTGCTTACTACCCATGGCTGTTGTTGCCTGTGAAATGAACTTGTGAGACTCATATGATGAGTTCTGAAATTTGAACTTAGAAGAATTTGGCAAGTGTTGAGTTCTGAAACTTGAAATTTGAAGATGGTTTGGAAACATCAGAAATTGTAAATGTTAGATGAATTGTATTGTATGGTTACTGATAAATTGAATCTGAAACCGATTATGGAATTGGCATTGTGGTTCTATCCTGCTGTTATGAATTTTGAACTAATCCTTTGCTGTTGCTGTTGTATTAAATCCGTGGAATTGGAGTATGAACTGGAATCGGTATACGAATCAAGAAAATTGGAATTGGATTTGGGTGCTGTGTTCCTGTCTGTTCTGCCTCTGGTTACCATTTAAGATTGCTTGGTTGCACTCATTTGTTTCCCTCAAAGTCCCTTGAGTTGGAGGCATTTGACTTAATGAACTTGAGGTCTTTGTGCTGTGTTCTCAGTTCTGTTCTGCTTGATCTGTTGAGGTCTGTTGTTGAACTCTGAAATCTGAAACTGGGAATGGTTTGAAACTTAAAAGCAGTGACTGTTGGATTAAGCTATGGCCTGTTAAAGCATTTAACTTGCTGCCTTTAAATTGAGTTTGAATGTGGCCTTTCCTGGTATTGTTGTGTTGTGGCTTTAATGAAGTGCCGAGGACGAGACAAAAATCCCCAAGGCATTAAGGGTAAATCCTTCTCTGTTTCCTCTTGATTTACCAAGTTTGGAGACGATAGAGGAAGTGCCCTGTGTTGGATGTTAGTTGCTGTATTGAGGGCTGTGACAGTTTGGTTTTGCTGTTCTGAAATTACATGCCTGTAATCTATCTTGAATCTGCTGATCCTGTTATCCGCTGTCTCAAATTGAATCTATGGATTCTGAAATTAAAGTGTATACATGCTATTGAAATTAAGGACTGAACTGAAACCATGGAGTTTATAATCTGTTTGAGAATCTGTGAATTGGTATTGTGCTGTTGTAGCTGTCTAATGGTCTGATGCCTGCTGCTGCATGTTTGGTTCAGTTTCGGTTTCATGAGGGTGCTGTGTTTCAGTTTTTATTGGGACAGGTTGAACCCAATTTATAGCAACCTCCTTTCATATTCTTTTGAATTTGGTTGTGAGATTGGAAGGTTATAAATTGGAATTTGGGATTGGCCGAGGATTCGATACCGATCTGAGACCCCCAAAATTGAATCGATTTTGATCCGGTTTGGCAAGGAGTATGTCGATGTGCTCCTGGCTGTGCTTCTTGTGTTCTGCGAAAATATTTACAGTTCATAGAATGTCCTACAATTGCCCTGTTTGATTTTTCCAGCTGCAAGTGTTAATGTGTTCGAATGTTTATTGGTTTGAATTAAACAGCCTATTGGTTTTTGAATGGAATTGATTGAATTGGTGTCGATTGTCTTGAGCTGGATCTGATCTGAGGACAAGTCTGTAAACTGAAACTGAGCTGTTGGCTGATAAATAAATTGGTTAACTTAAAAGGTTACCCTGGGGACAGTACTGGGTTTGTTTTTTTCTTCGAATGGGAATATGGGCAGGGTTGCTTTGACCTTGATATATAAAGGAAATTGTTTCCGTTGGACCTGGGCCGTTTGGTGTTGATGGACCTAGACCTGATTAAATTGAATTGGATTGGACCATGTTTGGACAAGACTTAATTAATTAATTTAATTGGGCAATGAGACATTTAATTAATTATATTAATTAATTAATTTATTTTCTGCGATGATGTGAGGTCTGGACAAGTGAAAAATTGATACTATACTTGATACATCTGGGCAGTTTAACAATTGAAAATGTTAAACTTATAATAATAATCAAAGGATTATTAAATTTATTTAATTGTTTGGATGACAATTGAATTGGATTATTGTTACCTAGGCTTAGGGATTGACCATAACCTTTTAAAGTTAATTAATTAATTTGGGAAATTAATTAATTGGATTTAAGAAATGAACCCTGAAATGGTCATTTCTTGGCGACCTTTTAACCTGAGATTTCACCTTATCAAGCAAGTGAATTACAACAATTTATACCCTAAATTGTTGGATTTATTTTAATTATCTTTAGACATTTAATGTCTATAATATTTTAAAAATTAAAATGGAATGGATAATTAATTAGAGCCCTATTTCGGTTTGTAGGATATGTGCTTTGGTACGGGTTTCGGGAACCTGAAGGTTTCGAGCAAGTGGACTCGTAGGATTAATTGATCGTGACCAGTTGAGATTCAGAAGACTGTAGATAACGGTAAGGAACAATGCATTGGACAACCATAAGTCCCATTTTTCTTACAAATCTAAATATTTATTATTCAGTATATTTAAATAAAGTGCGTGATAAGTGAATGGTCTTACACCGAGACATCGATCACTAAATACAGGCTGATTCTATACAAATTTTATCGTTCGAATTTACATTTGAATAATTGAATACTAAATGAATGAATAAGCATTCAAGTAGTTAAACAATAATAATCGCAGCGGAATGTTAAATCATTCAAGCCACATAAGGAAACTAAAATTAATTCCCTCAACCCACAACAATACTCGGGAATCCCTTATGTTCCCAAGCCTCAGCGGAAGGTAGATCCTCCAAATCCTGTTTAACACCTGTGATGCAGAAGCAGCATTATTAGTCATAAAGAGTAAGTAAGGATCCAACACAATCCAATTAATATGCAATTTAAAAATCGCATGAGAACAATTTGGGAATATCTTCACTATATTCACCAAATGTATATTTGAAAAACATGCAACAGGAGGTATAATATGTCGTGTATGCAAATTTTATAAAAATACACTTAAAAGAAATGCAAAGCGACAATTTATCAATCAATCCATCAATCAATCGGCTGTCACGCTGAACCCCCTGGCGTATCCTTTCAACGCTCACGAGCTCGCAAGGGTGCCAACATACAATTAACAACCCTAAACCCCCTGACGTATCTTTTCAGCGCTTACGAGCTCTCAAGGGTGTTTTACGTGTCTTTATACGGACTATCCGTCGTATCTTTACACGCGTCACATAATCCCCGAGCCACTCTACAAGCTGCGGCACAACTCAGGACGCTACCCCTCGCGTGCTCAGTCTCTTGCAGCACAGCTCAAGGTAGAACCCACTTAGTGTGCTCCACAACGTGGTGAAACTCAGGTTTGACACATAATGCACTCATATACGGTACGAGTGAGTATACATACTCAACGTACTCACACACAGGGAAAAAGAATACATACATGCATGCATGCACATTTCAGTCACGGTGAATGCAGTAATTTAATCAATTACAGGATACAATTAAGCATACAAGATAATCAGAATAATTATCATCCATCAGCATTCAACCGCGAGCGATAAAGGAGTAAATAAATAAATGCTTGAATTTATTTAAATTTACCAGGCCGAATACAATTCGGCACTTTAATTTTAATTGGGACTTATGGTTGCCGAGTGTAAGAATCCTTACCTTAATCTACATTCTTCTAATACTCGACTGGGTCACGATCTCTATATCCAGATCCTCACTTGATCAACTGAGATTCACTTTCGCGTGTCTGAGTTTTGCTCGGGAACTTTAATTCTGGGCCCGAACTAAATTCTATTAATTACCCCTTCTAAATTTAATCTTTAAAGATTATAGACATTCAAATATCTAGGGATAATTAAATCCAACGTTCTAAGGGCATAAATCGGTGTAATTCCATTGCATTGCGAAAGGAAATTCCAAGTCGCGGTTCGGAAGAATAAACCATCCAAGGTTTATCCCTTAGGTTCATAGGAATATTCATATTGGAATATTCAATTAAATTCATGCGATTGTCTTTGAAATATTTAAAATAAATCCCATCAACTTTAGGTGTCAAATGGATTTGTGAAACAAACTCGGGAATAATTAAATCATTCCACGGTTATTCATTTAGGGTTTTGACCCTATAAAAACATTAAACTTGGTTTAATAGCCAATACCCAATTATTTTTAATATTAATTAGTTCCAAGAAAAACCCATTTGATATAATCAATTATCCAATTCAAAATGGATAAATTAATTAAGTTCCAAATTCAAAAGGATTTAATTCCATTATGCGAATAAACATCAAACCCATATTCAAAATTAACACTTCAAGTTTAAAAACTTAAATATAATGCCACTTTACCAAAAGAATGGGTTTAAACCCATTAAAGCTTGATTTATTCATTTAGTTAAAAAATCCCATATTCATTCCATTCTAATGGCAACCTTAAACTTTAATTTTGCCCAATCTCAAGAATCCAAATTTTGGTTCTAAAACCCATTCAAATCCACATGAAACATTTAAAGCTTCCAAGATCTTGCTTGGAATTTAAGTAAAATGGTGAAAACATCATTTTCCTTCAAATCAGTTTTTATGCTCATAAACAAGATTACCAAGTTCATTACAACTTGTTTATCCATTTTATTAAGTTCAAGAACATCCAATGGCACCAAAATATGGGCGTGTAAACAGTAACCCTACCAAATGGATTTGTGAAAAATTCCTCAAATGAAAAATCTAAACTGATGGAAATGCTCATCTTGACATGAGGAACAAGGATCTATGCTTAAAATCCTCAAAATCCTTGTATAAGATGGTGAAATGGAGGTCCAAGTTTTGGTTCTTGAGAGAAACTGGTGACTGGAGTTTCGGGGAAGATGAAGGAAATGAAGAACATTGCTAAGTGTGTGTATATATACACACATGATCCAAAAAGCTAGTCAAAAAGCCTAAAAAGTGAAGTCCAGCCCCAAAACTCGACACAACTTAAAAATCCTTCGAAAATCCTGCTTCTGTCGAGGTTCGTGATCTTATGTCAAGGTTTGTCGTGATTTTTATCGCATTGTCGAGGTTTGTGTCGCGTGTCGAGGTTCTCAGTTTCTCTGTCGAGGTTCGAGATGTCGCGGTTTCGAGTTTCGTGTGTCGAGATGTCGCAATTTTTGTCGAGGTGTCGCGATTTGAAAATCACGACAGCAAAAATTGCGGCACAACCCTCCTCACTGTTGAAGTGTCGAGGTTCTAAAATCTCAACACACATACTACGACACTCGACACACATGCCTTAGCCAAATTTGTCTCCTGTTCCTATCAAGTATCGAGGTTTCCTGTGTCGAGGTGTTATACCTCGATAATTCCTAGATCTTACGACAAACATCAAATTTCTTCGACACCCTTCAATTTGACCTCTTTTATCTATTTTCTTCACTTTTTGAACTTCTTGGTGGACCATGACTTGTATAACTAGCATCTTCTAATTATTTTCTGGGTTCGTTTTCTCACGCGACAAATTTTTCTAACTCATTTCTTGGAATTCGTTTCATTCATCACGTCTCAAATCCTTATTCTCATGACATCCAAGTGTCAATTTTGTCAGACCTCCCTTTTCGCATTTCAGAATGAATTATCCTTTGATAATTAAGTCGCGAAAAATTCGTATCAAGTCTCAGGATTCTATTCGTTAATCCGGTTTAAATTCGAATTAATCTTACTGGTAACACTGGGTGTTACAATCACACCCACTTAGGTTAATTCCGTCCTCGAAATTCATCAGTCTCAGGTCTGACTGGTTCAAGTCATTACAAAGGTGCTACTCTAACTGAGCAACAAACCTTAACGGTTTGATCACATCACACGGTCTACAAGCTATATCAAAAGCGAGTAAACACGCATCAAAATCCTGATTCCACAGGAACCATAATTCACATTACCCAATATGGGTTTCATCACGCTATGCATGAATACGTTACCCTATAGGGTTTTTAAAAACATATGGATATTTGTACCTTTCCAGGTATTTAAAATCCATTTGAAATTGTCGTTTCAAAATTTCTCAAATTTTTTCAAACTTGCTGCCTTATGAAATGCAAGGCAACGAATTATGCAAAATGCACATTTAAATCATCATAAGCACTCGTAGTGCTGTCTTTAAATTTTCAATGCATTCTTTAAACAATGCAACTTTCAAAACTCATGCATGTCTTTATGTGAATCATTGTCACATCTTTACATGCATAAGATCTTTCTTTGAACAATGCACTTTATAAAATTCATGCCATTTTGCAAGCCCTAGTCTCATGTTGTATTGGTTAACGCTTAAAAGATAAGGTACAATACGTGTGTATACTTGGAACTATCTGCCAAGTCTTTACACGCAAAAATTCAAATCAGTACTGGCCTCACACTGTCGATCCGCGGCACAACTCAGGACACCATCACATCGTGTGCTCGGCACAGTGAGACAGTCCCCACCTAGCGCGCCCCACGGATTGGGAAACCAGACTGTACCTTAATTTACCCTTCATTGAGTTCGGGACCGTAACCCACAGTGCAAATCCACAGATCGCACACCCCTCGCACTCGTCCCTCAAGGCATTTCTTTGAGCGGATCCGCAGATCAACAATGTCTGGGTCCGCAAACTACCAAGACAAATTTCAATTCAATATTTTCTTTCAAAATTTGCTTGCTACAGATTTGTAAATCATTTCAAACTTTTCTTTGTTGGCCTTCTTGCTAATAAAAATGAAATAGAAATTTTCATGAATGCATCTTCAAGGAATGCCACTGTACACATTATGCAATTCACAGAATATGCATCTTTAAAACATGGGTCTATGTGCCCTGGATGAGTCGTCTATTTCAATAGTCATCCCTTTTCAAAATTTTGTTCCCGAAGGAAATGCAACATGATCAAATTGGCACAAACACGCAACATCACAAGATCACATTGCCACAATCATTACATCTTGGGTTCAAGACTCAATGCAACCATAAAGGTTGTACAAAAGTACATTAAATTGCACACAGTCTACGGAATCTAAGTTCCTCAAAAAGTTTTAAACAGAACTACCATTAGGCCATGATGTACTAATCCTTGTCAAGGATGCATTCTGGAGAAGGGCATTCATACGATTTGTGTCCCTTCCCATTGCAACGAAAACAGATCACTTGGTCACATTCGGGGTCCCTCAAACCCTGTTTCTATATTGGGCACTGAAGTGACTTGTGTCCTTTGCCCTCGCAAAGAAAGCAAGTTACCAACTCGCCATCGTACAAGTACCCTGGGTGGCTCCGACCGCACATCCCACAAGTGTCGGTTTTCCTTCCCTTTTTCTTGGTCGCGATCCTTGCTTCCCTTTTCCTTTGTTCTTAGGGTCGATTCCCTCTTCCCTTTGGCCTACTTCTCTCTCATTTGGCCTTTCTCTTTTCTTACTGTCAATGCTCGCACGCATTGTCACTCGCGACACATTTGCGGCCTTTTCATACATTTCTCGGATAGTCGTCAAGCCCAAAGCCGAAATCACTGATCGAAGATGTGGTCACAATCCAGACTCAAAGCGGTCTGTCAAGAACTCTTCGTCCTTAGTCCCATCGGGCAGGTAATGGGCTAATTCCACAAATCTGACATAATACTCATCTGCACTCATCGAGTCTGTCATCTTTAGGTCTTTAAACTCATCAATTTTCTGTTTCCTCATATGTGGGGGAAAGAATTGAGTTCTCAAAGTATCCTTAAACTTGGTCCAGGTGTAGGTGTTGTCAGCATACCTTGCCTCCTTCACCATCTTCCACCATCTTTGGGCCTCACCCTCGAAGTAGCAAATCCCAATGTCCACTTTCATATCCTCTGGGCAATGAGATGCTTTGAAAATGTTTTCCATTCTGTCCAACCAATTTTCCAACTCATCTGATTGAGGAAGTCTAGAAAAGGTCGGTGGGTGGTGTCTTGCCACCTTTTCATACGGGTCAGACTGAAAATATTGAGCCAACATCGCCACAAATCCGACCATAGGGTCGGTAAGAGGCACTGCCAATTCCTGATCCATCTTCCACTTCCTGGGGTGGGTGTCTATCATCTGTGGGGTGTCCTCGTCCCCTCAAATCCATATGAGAAAACGAGCACTGCTTGTCAGTGCTAATCGACCCAATTTAACTCTGTATGAAAGGGTGAGAACCATAGTGGCACCAACGTTCATACACAAATCAACCACGCAAATATACTAAAAAACCCCACTAAAAACCCCCAACTCACGTTATTAAAATTCTATACCAAATTTTAATTCACGTAAGCACAATGTGTTTTCCAAATTTTTTTCTAAGTGTAGAGCATATACGCTCTGATACCACTTTGTAACGCCCCGATTTTCCATACCCGGAAAACGTTACCGCCACACCTAACTTATAAAAAGTTCTACGCCTAACCCCCTATAAGCTCAGTGTTCAGGCTAATTTAATTATTTACAAACCCTATCAGAGTACACTTAACTTCAAGAAACTGGTCCCCTTTGATAACAACTCTCTTAACAACTCAAAATAACAATTAAGCACATAAAGCACAAAATTAATTATTACAGGCCAAGTCCAATGTCTGGAAAAGAAAATGAAATGTCTCACACCGGGACTCAACTATTTAATACAAGCCGAATAAATAATTACATAAATAAATGGCCTCACACCGAGACATCGACCACTGAATACAAGCCGATTCTATACAAATTTCATCGTTCGAATTTAATTTTGACCAACTAAATACTAAATGAATGAATAAACATTCAAGCAGTTAAACAATAATAATCGCAGTGGAATATTAAATCATTCAAGGCACGTAAGGAAACTTAAATTAATTCCCTCAACCTCACAACAATACTCGAGAACCCCTTATGTTCCCAAGTCCTTCTAGAGCTGAAGGTAGATCCTATACGCCCTGTTTAACACATGCGATGCAGAAGTAACATTATTAGTCATAAAGAGTAAGTAAGGATCCAACACAATTCAATTAATATGCAATTTAGAAATCGCATGAGAACCATTTGGGAATATCTCCACTATATTCACCAAAAGTATATTTTTAAAATATGCAACAGGAGCTATAATATGTCGTTTATGCATATTTCATAAAAAACACTTTGAAAGAAATGTAAGGCGACAATTTATCAATCAATCAATCGGCTGTCACCCTGAACCCCCGGCGTATCCTTTCAATGCTCACAAGCTTTCAGGGGTGCCAACACATAATTAACAACCCTGAACCCCTTGGCGCATCTTTTCAACGCTCACGAGCTCTTAAGGGTGTCTTATGTGTCTTTATACGGACTACCTGCCGTATCTTTACACACGTTGCATAATCTCCGGCCACTCTACAAGCTGCGGCAGAACTAAGGACGCTACCCCTCGCATGCTCAGCCTCTTGCGGTACAACTCAAGGTAGAACCCACTTAGCGTGCTCCACAATGTGGTGAAACTCAAGTTTAATACATAATGCACTCCTATACGGTACGAGTGAGTATACAACTCAACGTACTCATGCACAGGGAAAAGGAATACATAAATGCATGTATGCACATTTTAGTCACGGTGAATGCAGTAATTTAATCAATTACGGGATGCAATTAAGCATACAAGATAATCAACATAATTATCATCCATCAGCATTCAACCGCGAGCGATAAAGGAGTAAATAAATAAATGCTTGAATTTATTTAAATTTACCAGGCCGAATACAATTCGGCACTTTAATTTTAATTGGGACCTATGGATGTTCGAGTGTAAGAATCATTACCTTAATCTACATTCTTCTAATACTCGACTGAGTCACGATCTCTATATCCAGATACTCACTTGATCAACTGAGATCCACTCTCAAATTGCCTGTCTGAGTTCTGCTCGGGAACTCCAATTCTGGGCCTGAAGTAAATTCTATTAAATACCCCTTCTAAATTTAATCTTTAAAGATTATAGACATTCAAATGTCTAGGGATAATTAAATCCAACGTTCTAAGGGCATAAATCGGTGTAATTCCTT
>MAYD01546028.1:0-10771 GCA_001909325.1 Ruellia speciosa
TAAAAAAAAAAAAAAAAAAGAAAAGAAAACAGCAATAGCAGAAATACCGGAACCCGCCCTAGTGCCACCATGGTTTCCACCTGCAGGTGCGAAAACATTGGTTTATGCCTTTTTCCGGATCGATCCTAAGTTCTCTTCCCTGATATGTCGATGCATAAACTGTTAAGCAACCTCCCAAACAATGTTTTGCCACCCAATCACCTTGAAACTACAGATTAACAATAAAAACGAACAAGGGATCAACATCCCAAAAACTAGTCCTGAAATGATCTAAGAACAAGTATTCGACCTTAAAGATCTCACCTTTGGGCGGTCACTGCCGTTTGTAGCCCCTTGATCATCTCGATGATCTCTCTTTTGGATAGAAATCCTAGCAAAAAATAAAAGGGGAAAACAGGTTGTATCAAATTTTAAGAATAGATAAATCCGACAAAAATAAATAAAATTTAAAAATAAATATATTATTACCACTATTTAAATTTTTAATATTTAGATATGCACATCCTGTTAGAACCCTATACACTATAGTAAAACATAATGTAATAGCACTTTATATGTTAAAAAATTATAAACTTATCATTTTTTAGTATTACGAATAAACTAATATCCATTTTTTTTTATACATTGTTGATCCGATTCCCCAAATCAACAATTTATCTTGTCAGAGGAATGACATGACCTTGAATCTATGATACACTAAAACTCGATTAAAATAGGAAAACTGTAAAGAAAGCAATTAAAAAAGATAATAAGATAATTTGGGTGATCTGATCGGCGACCTGTTTTCCATTCTAAAACCAAGTATAAATACAAGTATGTCCTAGGGGCATTACTAGCCTACAAAACTGTCCACTATCCATTAATGCTATCACTGATGCTACTACTAACGGCCCTAAAAGGCCTCTCTAATTATACAACAATCGGTTATTGAAGGAAGTAATGGTGGGAACGCGATGAAGACAGGGGTGCAGCTACTGTCCACAACATCATTTATCAGCTCTTCCTCTCTTCTAGCTCATTCTCCTCTAGGCATGGTCTATTTTCCATCCATTCTTAGCGGCTAGTACTTGACGGCCCTTCTTCCTGTCCTATCAGTCAAACCCAAGCTCGGCCTGGCTGTGGGCTAGGGTCACTGAAGTCCTAGCCATGCCTCAACGGCCCTTCTATGTGGCTTTTCAGCCGTTCTCAACGGCCTAGCCATTAAGTTATTAGGCCGATCATGCAGCCTTCCATCCTAGTTTCCCGGCCGACTTGGCCATCAGCCTTTTCTTAAGGTCGTGGCTCGTGGTAGTCACGGTCTTTCTTACTTTCGAGTGTTAACAGAGGCCCCTCAAATGAAGTCTCTTCTCAGCTGAAGTAACATCAGCCATGGACTTTATTTTACTCCAACATTTATTTCCACCTTAAATGCATGGTCAGGAAAATCTTAAGTAATGATTACCAACAAACTCTCTGTTTTTCCCCTTCAAACATCGCATCATTTCGTCCATAAACGTCGCATTGCATTAAATGCATCTTGGGCTTTGGGCCGAAATCCTATAAAAGGTCTTTTTGGCGTAAAAGATACACTTTCAAGCTTTTTAGACTTTTCAGAAACCCTTACCATAAGCCCTTCGGTCGTACAACATTCGGCGCTCACCTTCTCCTATTCTTCTTTGTCGTTTCCTTACCTTTGAACCACCAATCATGGCTTCTCAGTATCACACACGGCAATGAATCATCCGATTCAAAGGGGGAATACCCCAATAATTTAAATTTTCCAGTGAGGGTGTATATTGGGCCGGAACACACCCCTACCTTGGCACATTATCATAAGCATGCGTCCGAGGACATTGCAAGTGAGTTGCAGGATTTGTTCTTCATCGTTAACACGACGGCTCCTATCCAGTCCTCACTCTTCATGTTGGACCATACTTCCACCGAGTGTACCACCAGCCAGAGCCATTGAAACTCTTGGGTCGATTGGTACAAAAGGTGGAGCCCGCGTTTGGCAATCAATGGCGCCAAACTTACTTGCACAATGCCATCACCCTTTACACCCAAGAATTGAAAGTCCAAAATTGCCACATTATGGCTGCTCTAGCTTTGTGGAATCCCTTGATAAATGCCTTCTTTCTGAAGGTTGGTATGGCCTCTCCCACATTAATGGACGTGGTCACATTCTTAGGGTTACCCCTCCATGGGCTCATTCTGCTGGACGAACTGTCCAAGGTAATGACTGCCACTCCCTCTCTTCGGTGAGCAAAATAAAAAATGTTGATGATGACATGGAAAGTTTTGGCATTACACCGGATGGCAGCAGAATAAAATACAGCAAGGCCACCAAGTCCCATGCTTTCAAAGGCTTCATTGAATAGAATATGGGTACTGGAGACGTTGTGACCGCTACCGAGCATACAGCTTTCTTGCACTACTGGGTTTGCCATTATTTGGCATGCCTAGTGACTAAGCAGATGTCAAGAGTATACCTCTTGTTAGTTGAGTGCCTGGCTTCTATGCCCCGGGGGAGTGGTTCATGGCTACTTTGTACAACGGCCTGTCCCAGATGGTCGCGGCCTTGTTCCTCTCGGCGGCTAAGATTGTGCAGTTCACAGGGCCGATTTGGTTCCTGCAGATGTGGTGGGCCCGCATGGCTCACCATGCATTTCCCAAAGCTCTGGATTCCACGTAGACGCCCTGCCGGCCATCCTCGGCGAATACTATCGGGACTATCTGCGGTTAGAGGCAATGACCGGTGATTTCCTTTGGACTGTATGGGAGACCCCTCTGGATGTTGGCTACCTAAAGGAACAGCACCACAAGCCCCTGTTCATGTGCATGCCTTACATGGACTACACCCCAGATTTTCTTGGCGAAATTTTTAAAAAAAAAAACGCGGGGGGGGAGGGGGGGCTTGATATTTAAAATACCGCCGCAGGCCTAAAAACCCGCAGCTTCGACCGTGGGAAAGTCATTTCCCGCAGTCTCGCCCACACTGCGGCACCTGTGCACCCACGGCCCCTGAACCGCGGAAAAGTATGATTCTGGTGCTGACTACGGCACCCCTCTACTGCAGTATTGGATTTCCTCTCTCAAATTCTCCACGGTCTGAATTAATGGCTGGTACTAATTAGGTTTTGCTCAGAATTTGGGAGGCAACAACAATTGAGTTTCTAGAAGCAACCGGTGATTAAGGACAATTATCAACCCAAAATTTTAAATCTTCCAAATTCATTTTCTGGAAGCTAGCTGCAATTTATGGCCTCACATTTTAAATCTTTAGCCTGATTTGGCTCCAACAGCCGGCTACATCTCACACCTTAATCCTAATCCTACACCTATAAATACCCTCTTAATCCCACTTCTTAAATCACACCCCTCAACTTCATATTCCACTCTTCACATTCTGCACACTTCACATCCGGCAAAAAATTTATTAGGGTTTAGATTGCTTTGTTCATCAGTTTCCTCCAAACCAACTTGTGTTCTACTATCTCCAAGTAAGTTAACTCTTGCTTTCTTGTGAGTCCATGAGAATTTCTTTCCTTTTCCTTTGTTATTATCTGGCTGTCATCATCATCTTATTCTTTTATAAGAAAGTAAGTTAACTCTTACTTTCTTGGGAATTCATGAGCATTTATTTTAAAATTGGTTTTCTTCTTTTGGATGTTATCGGACTATCATCATCATCTTCTTCCTTGGTTAAAAAAAATATAAGTCCAGTAAGTTAATTTGTACCTTGTTGCGAGTTCATGAGAATTTGCCAACATACAAACCCCTTTCTAATCCATGATATTCTTACGAGATTAGCCATGTAGAGCAATCTCATATTTTCCTGTCATTACGAGATTAGCCATGAAGAGCAATCCTATATTTTTCTGTCATTACGAGATTAGCCATGACGAGCAATCTTATATTTTTCTGTCATTACGAGATTAGCCATGAAGAGCAATATCATATTTTTCTGTCATTTCGAGATTAGCCACGAAGAGCAATCTCATATTCTTCTGTCATTATGAGATTAGCCATGAAGAGCAATCTCATACTTTTCTGTCCTTATGAGATTAGTCATGAAGAGCAATCTCATACTTTCCTGTCATTATGTTCGTCGCTATATTAGACTTGAAGTACAATGTAGTACTTCCTCCGTTTTTTTTTTTTTTGCTCCATTGGGGCTTTTTGCACTATTCATATATTTCACTTTGATTATCATTAGTGACTTATACTTAAGGAAAAATATAATCATGTGGGGTATTGTTAGATTCGTCTTAATGAGTAGATTCAAAATATCAACTTTATATATTTTTTATTTATTGTTAATTAAATATATTAATGGTTAAAGTTATGCATCGGCAAGCGTGTCCAAGGGAAATGGAGCAAAAAAAAAACGGAGGGAGTATTTTATTTTAACTAAATCGATTGCCATTTCTACCCTTATATCTTTTTACCACGAAACTATAATCTATGACATTCATTAGAACGTATGGGTTAACTTACCAGTGCTTGTTCCCTGACTTTGCTACTTTCCACACTCTTTCAGGTTTTGAAGAGGATTGTAGTTGCACACTCATGCATCGGTGTGTAGAAGATATGTAACCAAAATATTCTTTTACAGTGGGCAATAATCTGTTTTCTGAACTTAGTTTTTGTGTGCATCGCACCCATCTGGTATTATTGTAAACATTTTAAATTATTACCTTTCGTATATTGGAATTTATGAGAAGAGTTTTCGAGATTTACTATTATTTTTAATCCTAAGCCTTAGCATCTCACAAATGGGCCCGTGGATTCGTGTCCTATTTATGACGTGTGGTAGTAACAACCCTATGATTTCAAATTATAAAATTCGTGGTGTTACAGCCATCATCCTCCATCAAGCTTATCAGGATGGCAGGCCGTTGTTCCCGTTCAAGCCATATCTCTCTTTTCACAGGGGCTTCCTCACTTGGTGGGATACTGACTGGCTCACTGTCTTGCCCATCACCATGAGGTACATTCTGCTCCTGGGGGGTGACCTTCCTCGGTCCAAAGGGCCATGGGATGCAGCCGCTTCTTCATCGTCCACACGTCTACCCAAGAAGCAACTTTCCATGTTCCTAGAGCAGGGTGCCTCTTCTGGGACCGTCATCGCGGCAGGTAACTTCTTGCATATTCTCGTCTTTCCTCTAGCCTCCAGTGGGACTGGTCTCAACTTTTAACCATTTTTTTGTAGTCCCCCTTCATGCTAAGCCTAGCATTCCTCAATCATCCTCCACCCCAACACTTCAAGTTTCGACTACTCCCGGGATGGGATCCAGCATCCCGACAGTGGTGAGCTCTACTTCTCCATCGCCTTATGGATCGCCTCTGTATGAGGGACGATTGCAACGCCGACGCCAGTTGGTCTTGCATGCTTTTAGGCAGGATCCCAGGACTATTCAACCCTCAGGTAGGTTCTTTTCAGCCTCCACCCTTATGAGCCGTAACGATTCCCTGATTAATCAATCCTTCATTACTTCGACCAAGTCACCTCTTTCGGCAACCACTCCTTCTAAAGCCACCATCCCACCGGTTCGAAACACAATAAGTCGTCCTCAACATTTTGCAATTCCTTCATTTTGTGCTAATGGTTAACCACTGTTAATGCCTAGGTCCCCATAACCTCGGTGGCCATGATCGTCGGCGATTCTTTGTTGGTGGCTATACCACCCATGGTGTCGACTACCCCACCAACCATTGTCTCATTGGCCCCCAATGCCATCGAAACCAATCCTGGAAGGAGTCTCCATTCTTTCCTTGATTCCGCCTCTCATGGCTAAAGAGGATGGGGTAGCCATTATTTCCACTGCAACTGAGATATCGGTTGCCACTATTAAGCCGGCAGCGGCCTCTAAACTGTCTGGGACTATGGGTCCTTCACCAGCTGATCCATCCATAGGGGCTGATGAAGAGGATTTACTCGTCCTGTTTTCAAGCCAATCTCCAGAGGTACAACTTTCAACCCTGATCGCATCATCCTGTCTTGTTATCCTCTACAACCCTTCTTTTCCGTTACTCAGCCTGATGGTGAGGCCGATCAATACACTCCCACTCTTCCGACCTCTATCCCTCTCAACCACCTATCCTGCATAGACTTTTTCATACAGCGGGACTGTGAAGACTCACTAGACCGCTAGGATGAGGTTAAGGATCAAATGGCTCTCTACTTGCCCCCCAAATCCCTCAGTGATATCCATGAAGACTTGAGGGAGCGAATAGGTAATATTGTTATTTTGATTAGCACGGTGAGCATATCTGGGATTCCTACTTTCACCAGCATTACGCCGCAGAGGCCGAAAAGCACCAGGAGCTCCGGTGGAGGAGATTTCTGGACAAGAGGCGAGAAGCTTGGGGCAAACTGTTTGATCAGAACACCCACGCCAAAGCCGAGCTTACCTGTTTGGTCGATGAAATTTTAACTGATGAATGGAAACTGGAGGCTATTGAACAGTAGGTAAAGGCCCTCCGGACCAAGTTAGCTGACTCCTACGCCCGTCACAAGGTGCTGACCACAACAATTCGTGATAATGAAGTTAGCATTCGCCAGCTTCTCATACACATCATGGGGGTGCAGCAGAAGTTGGAGGTCTTCCCTTCTCTTTCCTACATGGTAACGGGCAAAGGGACGAAGGAGCTCAAGAATATAGCGAACAACCAATGGAAGGATGCACAAGAGGCATGGGCCAAGTTGTTTAACAACCGAGCGCCCGTGGTCATTCTGGAGCATTCGACCTTTATCGATCCCCATCCGCAATAACATTGTGCCCATAACATTGTAGTTGTACAAATACTTAACTTTTTCTTAATACAATGTTACTTTTGAAATGTAATCTTCGTTTACTTTCAGCTTCAAGCCATGGTTGCCAACGCTTGTTCATCTTAAGCTGTGCATTGTCACAATTACATTCAAGGCCACGAGCCATTGTTCGTCGGCTTGTCACATCATGACCTAATGATCAGCACCTTCATATGGGCTAAGACAGCTCTGACCCCTTAAATCGTTGAGATTCAATTCCAAGAGGCCGTATAAATGAAGTGTTAGGCGGTAGCAACCGTCCTACTTGGGCGGTTCTACCTCAACCATCTAGCCATATTCTCAGCCTTAGGTTGGTGTCTTCAACTATAGACTCAGCCGCCAGTTAACCTGGCTGCTCGAGAAACAGTCGTCCTAGTCCATTACTCGACCCGTCTTCTGGATCAATGAACTGTGCAGTCAAACCCACTCCCATTTTAGGGATTGGATCTTCATCAACCTACATGCGGAACATTTTTAAACGTCCCGCATTAATAGCTTTCTGCAGAGCCTCTCAGAAGTGATTACACTTACCGGTTGAGTGGTTCCGGGCATTATGCCATTTGTAGTATCTTCTTACTCCCTTTATACTGTCGGAAGTGAAGATTGATTGGCCCTTGGGGAGTACGACGAATTTGGCTGCTTGCAACTCATCGAAGATTTTGTCAGCCTTTGTTGCGTCAAATGTGACTGGCACTCATTCCCCTCCCATAGCGGGCCTTCGGACTACTAGTGGCCTTAACACTTACCATCGTAAGGTTGGCCATCCACAACCAGTTCAGTCGCATAGAGGGATGATTAATCAACTTGATCCTCTTTGGACTCAACTTTATCAGCCCATGATCCCATGACTAAGAATTGTCCGTGTTGTCTACTCGGCCTTACTTTCTTCTTTGTAAAGCCGTTCTAAACGAGCGGCCCTACAAGTTGAGACATGTCTTGGATATTCAGGGTTGTTAATCCATGCCTGAGCCGTGAATTTATATTCTTAATAATTATTTTTGTGAGCTCGTGCTCTGGTATAAAAATCGAGCACTTATCCTTCAGTTGCTTCAGCCGATCTAAATAATCGACCGTTGACTCAAAGGAACCTTGTTTGACTTCCATCAAGTCTGTCAAACATACATCTAGGGCAGGACTGAAGAAACGGTCATGAAAGATCCGTTCCATCTAGTCTCAACTCTCAATGGAGTCTAGAGGCAGTGAGGCATACCAAGTGAATACCAATCTTGTAAGAGAAAGGTCAAATAGTTTTAGTTTGAAATAGGGATTTGTGGCTATCTCTCCACACTTGGCCATGAATCAACCAATGTGTTCTACTGTGGAACACCCTTTCTTGACCCCAAAAAGGGTAGTAAAATCAGAAGCTTTACCCCTAGGTAAGGGGTATCTCTGTTCCACCCATTGAGGATAGGGCTTCCGGTACATAGGTTGGTCATGGGGCCGTAAGTGATCACCATATTGAACAGTGATGTTATTTGCAACCATGTCGTGTAGGTTGGCCGAACCTGGCTGCTGGACTTCCTCTGACATCGGCGACAGTGGAGGCACAACCACCAGTGGGATAGCCACCGCAACGACCGGCTCCGGCTGTGCCTATTGATATCCCCCTTCAACAAGGGTAGTCTGGTAACCTCCTTGTTAAGCAGGCATTGAGAGGTTGCCACATGTTCAGGTGGGACTTGTTGCTGACCCCATCTTGGAACCATGGGACCACGCAGAGCGGCTAGGTAACCCATGGCCTGGATCACTAGCATTGGCTGTGGAACGTGGTATTGTGGTCCCAGGCTGTAGTACGCTGCCTATGGGACACAGCTCCCAAAATGGATATCGTGATATGGTTCGACATCAGAGAACCCTTGTGGGGAATACTCTGTAGGCATTTGATAAATGCTGATGTTCGTGGCACCCACAAGATTTACTGTCACCCTTGGAGGGGGTGGCTCCATTCCAGCCGTGAATTGGCTCTTGTTGGTCATGCCCACAGGTACCATTTGCTATAGAAAGGAGCCCATGGTTTCTGTGAAAGCAGACTATTGATTATACACATCATGAGGCGTTATTCCCTGGTAATAAGACTCTAGTCGTCCTGACGTGATGGCCGCATCCTGTCAGCCGGTTCCCGGAGGAGGATGAGGTATGACTCTCCTGTACTCCCCTCACAGGTCCTTATCAGACTTTGCTGTCCTTTGGACATGCGAGGCACGTTGGAGAAATGATCGACTGTATTATCACTAGGTGGTGTAGATATTCTGAATGAATTACGCGACACAGGTATATTGACAATTCTGCCTGAATACAGCTCCACAATGATAAACGAGAAACTCAACAACAACCGTAGTTGTGAATTTCTCAAGGTGGTAGGATAGTATTCTCAGTGAGTCACAAGACAAACGACAATGGTGGTCAGGCATTGTGAATTTTCTTGTTTTCCCACAAAGTAATAATAGCAGTCCATGTGGTATCACTTTCCTGGCAAAGAAACCAATTTGTTGATCTAATTCCCCGAATCAACAATCTGCCTTGTGGGAGGAAGGACAGGACATCGAATCTATGATTCACTAAAACTATATTAAACTAGGAAAACTATAAAAAAAAAAGCAGTAAAAAAGATAATAAGATAATTTGGGTGGTATGATCGACGGCGTGTTTTCCCTTCTAAAACGAGGTATAAATACAAGTATATCCTAAAGGCGTTACTAGCCTACAAAATTGCCCACTATCCACTAATGCTATCATTGATGCTACTACTAATGGCCCTTAAAGGCCTATCTAATTATACAACAATCAGTTACTTGAGGAAGTAATGGTGGGAACGTGATGAACACAAGAGTGTAACTACTGTCCACAACGTCATTGATCATCTCTTCCTCTCTAGCCTTATCTTCTGGCCCATCTTTCTCTAGGCGGGTCTATTTTCCATCCATTCTCAATGGCCGATACATGATGGCCCTTCTTCCCGTCCTATTAGCTAAAGCCAAGCTCAACTGGCCCTTGTAAACAGGGTCACTAAAGTCCTCAACAACCCTTCTATGTGGCTTTTCGGTCGATCTCAACGGCACAACCATTAAGCTATCAAGCCGATCATGCAAGCCATCCTAGTTCCCCAGCCGATCTGGCCATCGATCTTTCTTAAGGTCGTGGCTCGTGGTAGTAACGGCTTTTCTTACTTTCGGGTGTTAACACACATTGTCTGCTCTTTCTTTAAAAACAATTCTAAAGATATATCAAACATCATAACTAAGCATGTGTTAATAACCGCATTTAACACTTAAATTTAATAGTTCAGCGCTTAATCTAATAAGTTGAGTTTGATAACAATAACTGAATCACTTATTTGATTAAGTGAATTTAAATCTAAAGAGTAAAATGGAGTCTAGAATTAAATGATGTGATCCCCACTCCTTACTACTTAATCAAAATTGATTTCAAATATATTTTTTATTAAAATAAAAATAATTTTGTTATCATTATTATTTGTTTTAAAATTACAGATTCAGATTCAGATTCAGACACTTAATAATTTAAAATTCAAACTTCAGATTCAAACCTCATTTAGTTTTATCAAACAGAGCCTAGGTTTATTTATAGGATTTCACCAACAACAATGGTTGCCTCAGCCCTCAATGCTTTATGATCAAACTAGCATTCATTGGGAGTAATATAGGGTACTTCTTACCATGAGTTCTATCGTGAACAATTTAGATGATGACAATCACTACAAGAATTTGCGCCCGTAGCCGACGACCTGGCCGACGACCTGGCCGAGGAAAAAGGCGATGGCCGACGACCTGGCCGACGAAAAAACTTCCTCGCCCATATGTTCGTCAACCGCAAAATTCCTCGGCCGTTTCCTCGCCCACGGGCGAGGAAACACGGCCGACGATCATCTTTTCCTCGGCCCATGGGCCGAGGAAATGGGCGAGGAACATGTTCCTCGCCCATTTTCGGCATATGCAGAAAAATTTCTGCACGTGTCTC
>MAYD01546031.1:0-16850 GCA_001909325.1 Ruellia speciosa
TTTTCGATTGGGAGACACATTAGGCCGCCTCCACGAGGGCGCTTCAAACACGATCGCACAAGATATCGGAACCCACATGATCACATCCGCACCACAAGCAAAACACAATATCACCAATACAAGAAAAAGGCATAACATAAAGCTACAACATTAAAACACGCACACGCATGGTCTAAGAAAAAGAGTACCCGACTCACCACCACCACCGATAAAATCATGCATAACTTAAGTTATACTAAGGCAAGTGATTCTACCAAATCTAACATATTATACATGCCAAGAATGCCAAAATTTCAGAATATAAAGGTTTCAAGCCTAGGTAGAAATTACGCCCAAATAATATTCGCTAAAGCATGCATAATTCAACAAAATCAGAGGTGACGAAGGCTCATAATAGATCAACACCCAACAGCAGCCCATAAAACCTCCTAAAACCCATGCCATAATCATGCTAAAGCATTAAAAGAAATAAATACCCCTTGCCTTAAAGAATTTGGACAATCTTGCACCGGAGACAATTCTAACAACAATGAAATTACAGCGTGCTTCAAAAGATCCTACAAGGCTCGATTCTCTACCGATTCAGAAACTACAAGATGATTTCGAAACTAGAAACGAATGGCTACAAAATCTATGAAGACACTTACCGGAAATTCCAGATGGAAATCACCCAAAATTAGGTCACAAAATAGCTCCTCAATTAAACTCAAACTGTGACAGCAAATAAGTAACAACGCAGCCAACTTCACGAAGGCCTACAAGACTCAATACTCGACCGATTAAAAATCCGAAATATGTTCTAGAAACTAAAGACGAAGCTCTACGAAAGTTGTGAAGGAACTTACTCAAGATTCCCGACGTAAGATGGTCAAAAAATAGCCCACAAAAACGGACAGATGCACAAAACCCTACTGTGACAGCAAATATGTAAAAATGCAGTCAACTTCGGAGGGTCCTAGCGGACTCAATTCTTAACCGATTGAGAATCCGGAAGATGTTCTGGAAACTAGAGACAACGAACTACAAAAGTCAAGAAGAGACTTACCAAAGATTCCAAGTGTACGAGGCTCGAAATCAGCTCCCAAAGTTGCATAAAATGAAAAGTGAAACTGTGACAGCAAGCATTTTGGAAGTTTGAAATTCCAAAACTCAACAATCCAAGGGCCAAACTCAATATGCAATCCAAGGGAATTATAAAAGAGATTGAGGGCTTCAATTTTACCTGAAATAGGCTTGGCCGGATTCGAAGATTTGAAGGCCTAAATGAAGCTTCAAAGTTTGAAGGCAACCAAGAACTTCTTAGTCTTCTTGGGAGGTTTATGGAGTTAGAGAGAGGAAAAGAGGTGGAGTGTAATTGAGAAATGCAGGGGAAATGAAGTCTGGAGTGCACAAGTGACCAAGAAAAAGGCTAGAATCACGCAAAACGAGAAGAATCTACACATAAGGCGGGCCCCAATTTTTCAACAACAAGATGCAGCCAACTTTACGGAAGCCTACAAGACTCAATACTCGACTTATTACAAATCTGAAATATGTTCCAGAAACTAGAGATGAAGCTCTACGAAAGTCGTGAAGAAACTTACTCAAGATTCCCGACGTAAGATGATCAAAAATAGCTCACAAAATGGGACAGATGCACAAAATCACACTGTGACAGCAAGGGTGAAAAAATACAGTCAACTTGCCAAGGCTCTACCGAATTCAATTTTTATCCAAATAAGAATTCGGAAGATGTTCCAGAAACTAAAGACAACGAACTACAATTGTCAAGAAGGGACTTACCCGAGATTCTAAACGTAAGAGATTCAAATTCAGCTTCCAAAACAGTCCAAAGTTCGACTCTACGCACCCAAAACGACGTCGAATCGGGTCCCTGAGTTATGAAGCGCTAATTCTAAGGCTTCTAGACTCTAAAATGATGGGGCATTACAGAGGGAGGAGGAGAGGCAGCGGCAGTGTGCTATGCAGGCACATGGACAGCGGGTGGGAGATGAAGGGCAAGAGGTGGTATATGAGGTGGAGCAGGTGGGAGAGGCAGCCGACGCGAGGGACATCCTATGGTGGAATAGACTGATTTTGGGGGAGGGGCGGTAGAGTACTTTGACGACTCCACCAATGAGGGATCTGTGTCAGGATATATTCGGGTGAGGCAGGGCAGATGAGGTCGATTTGTGAGCACGAGATAGTCACTGGGTATATTACTTGCACATTTAGCAGCGGATATGTATGGAAATATTAATTTAGTTAATTTCATTAATATAGTTTGTATACAATTTGATTAGGGACCAGCAAAGGGTTCAGGACATTAGGTGATGATAGCTGGTTGGTTACTAGGCCATTGTCAGGTGGTCCGGTTGATGATTCGATGATCTCCAGCTTCTTCGGGCACATAGCGTCACGCATGTAGGAGGGCGAGACGAGGGGCATACTAAAGTGCCAGAACAGGATGACCTCTTGTCACAGGTTGAATAAGGCGTACAGGGGCATGTCGGAAGAGTTGTAGGGGATGCTCGATGGGACCGAGTTGGCACACCTCCCGCCCACCATGTATAGCCACATCGACCACCCGGTAGTGTGTGCATTCGTGGAGCGGCAGCAGCCTGACACAAACACATTCCACCTTCGATTTTGCACGATGACGATCATGCTCCACGATGTCTAGCACATTCTGCGTGTGTTAGTGGAGGGCTAGGTGGTTAGTGGCGACCCTAATATCCTGGATCTACAGACCACCTTCATGTTGTTTATGGGGCTAACACGGCATGATCTGATTGGACGACATTGGTCGGGCGGAGAGATGTTAGCTGATTCTGTCATGCAAATGTGCGTGTAGCATGAGATAGATCACACGCAGGCCATTGGATGGCTCTGGGTTGCGTTGGGTACCACGTTGTTCATCGACAAAAGTGGAAACCGCATTGGACTGGCCTGCATGCACGAGTTGCGGGACGGCGTGGATGCTGCGAAAGGGTAATCGTGGGGGTTGGCCACACTGGCATATTTGTACCTGCAGCTAAGGGTGACGAGTAGAGGATACTACCGAGGTCTTATCGGGTGCCTGACACTGCTGCAGGCTTAGATTTACGTGTACTTCCCGGCGTTCCGACCTCATCGGGGTATGATGGTTATTGGGCTCGATGCTCCCAGGGCCTCTTTGTGGCCTGTCATGGCAAAGGACAGATCGGTAGCAAGCCTCCAGTCATTGCATGCACAGTTGGACCGTATGGCTGCATCCTAGGTACATATTTCTGCGAACATTCACTTTAGTTACGCATCAGATTTACATTCTCGTTCACCTTGGGTGATCGTTGATGTGCGTTGTTGCAGGTGACTTGGTTACCATATGGTGAGGACTCGGCGAGTCACATGAGGAGGACCCCACTGGTCGGCTATATATGGTACTGTGACGTAGTGGAGCCATACACGCCCGACCGTATTTTGCGACAACTGGATTATGCGCAGACCATCCCGACTTCGATCATTATGATGGACATTCACGTATTACCTTGGGCTTCCAAGTTGTATAAGGTCGAGCACTCTGCCACTGCAGCCTTGGCTCAGTGGCTCCTCTTTCCGGGACAGTTTGCGCTCGTGCTGTCCAAGTATGAGTGCGCTACTCATGATCCTACTGCGTGCGTCCAGGCTACATGAAGTGGTTTCGCTGCTATTCGCATCCACAACTCCTACCATATGATGGGCCAGTTGTCGACCCTATGCAGACGCGATCGAACAACGAATACATAAGTGCACTAATATTTTTCGTTTACTTTACACGTTATTGTGAAACGGAATGTTATTAGCTCGTAAATTGTAATTGCTATTGTTTTTTGTAGTGGCACGGACGATATTCCGGTATGCTATTAAATGTATTGTGCGTCTTGAAGATCCAAGACCCAGATATGGCCAGGCGTTTTGGGCCAAAGTTCGAGGATTTGGAGTATGACTAGTGTAAATATGATGCAATTGATTTTTTTCATTTCGAGCATGCAAACTTGGTGAGAACAAACCAAACGTGGTAAAATAAGGAATTAAGTAACAGTCAGTAGTATATTACAATGGAAAAAATAACTACAAAGGGATACAAAGGAGAGTGTGCGAAAGGGAATTGGGATCTTATGGTATGTTTAGCCACACCCCACCGAACCTGGAGTCTACAATATATGATGTTTAAAGATAATGTAGTTTCCACTTTTTGTCAAGTAAAATAACGAAAGTGTGCGAAACGGAATTGGGAATTGTATCACAATGTTGTCAGCCGAGGCAGGCATGTGTTTGTGTGTGTGTCGGCATGTGTTCTATTTATCGCATATAGTTTTATTCTCTCGTTAGAGCATTGGTCGAGCAGCTCCTGTTGAGAGTTGTTTTTTCATCGCACTTGAACCTTCGTCCATGGCTGGTGGCAGGGTAGTCCCCTCCGGAGCGACTCGAAGGACTGCTTAGCCCATGGATGGCAGAAACACGATCACTGGTCGCTCGAGCCATGGTCGAGTCGCGATCTCCAGCCACCTCATCCCTCTCGCCGCCCAATTGGTATTTTTCAATGCTTTCGTGCAATTTTACCCCATCGATGAAGTTTTCTCTGTTATCGAACATTTTGCACTAATTATAGTTGATATCAGAATAAATTATGGAGTCTTGGAGAGGTGAAATGGAAGAGAGAAAGAGAGAAAAACACGAGAGGTGGGTTAAAATGGGTTGAGGGGCAAAACGATCATTTAAGGGGGTTTCACCTAGTAAATGTAGGACTGTATTTAGTAATTCAGTATATATTTCATTAATCATGATGGAATATGGGACTATATATTTTAATTCGGTTCAAGTCTTAAATTCAGAAATTTTAAATAATTGTTTTCAAAATTTTGTGATATCACTTCTTTTATAATTACTACGTTATAATTACCACGGTAAAATTAACAGGTTTGGGAAGCATAAATCCTATATATGCCACTATGGGAGAAAAACAATCAGATGCACATTGATTCTCAAGATCATGAATGAAGGCCAACACTGCAGCAATTAATCAGAGACTATCTACATATTGTATATTATTATTATTATTATTATTATTATTATTAATGCATAGCATAGCAACAGGTACAAGTAACAAATGTACAATTATAGGAGTTGAGAGTTTAAGGACAGCATTGGATCGGACATCACATCCTATATATAGCTACCAAGAAATATTTGCTAGGTACCTGCACAACAAATCTATCGTGGAAAATTCGCCGACCCTTCTAATTAAAGTGGACAAATATTTAAAAAAGAAAATATTATTGGTTTCTTTTTAATTGTAACATTTCTCTTCGTGCGTTTGTCAATGCACAATTAATATCGTTAATTATCGATAGATAAAAAATATATAAAGTGGAATTATAAAAATATACATTAACACGAATCTAACAAGATCTCACATGACTATATTTTTTCTTAAATATAAGCTATTAATGATAATCAAATAAGAGTGTGTGAACAGTGTAATAGTCAAATTATATTAATAAAAAAAATGGAGATAGTATATGTTAATGTCCTAACTAAGAGAAACATGATACAGTATATTTAATTTGTCCGATATTCTAAAATTTACTAGGCCCCCCGCCTCACGCATGTCTGCACCCAACCGGAGACACCGCCCCCCACCCCCCAACACACATCTAGAGGCCTGGGCCTAGATGGGTACACTTTTGGAATTTGGATGAATATAGAGAGAGCCCACCCAAATCCCATTGTGAATATGGGCTGGGCCTTGGATAGCAGCCCAATGGAGCAATAGCAGCCCTGGCCCATGGTCTCGTGCCAATTTGTGATGAGTCATCACCAGTCAGGCAATCACTCACTCTCACAGTTTCGCTTTTTCAGTATTCCAGTGTTGCTCCCAGTTAGTCTGTGCAGTTACTGTTTCTCAATTCCCAGTTCCCACAATCATGAACCAACCAATCAACCAAAATCAAGCCTAAGCCTAAGGCGGCAGCACTACGGCAGCAGCTGCCCTAATTCCTAAAGCCCTGATTCTCTACAATCAAGGAAAGGATCGCAAACTCTCTCTGCTACAATCTTCATCTAACCCAAGTACTCAACTGAAATACCCAATCAGCTTCTAGCTTTCCTCAACTCACCCGCTAAATTCCCAATTCCCAATTCCAAACCCCCCATATATCCATACTAAAATGCTCCTATAGAGTCTAGCTGGGGTCTGCGAGTGCGAGGTGAGCTGAATTTGGGCTGTCGCTTTTCACTCTCTCGCTCTGCTTCTGCCTCGCTGCCTCGCTGCCTCGCCCCTTTTGAATTCCTTTCCCAGTTCCCAGTTCCCACTTCCCACTTCCCACCAAATAAATGCCGGAGGAGGATTTGGTGGACCTCAAGTTCAGATTGTACGATGGATCAGACATCGGCCCCTTTCGATATTCTCCCGCATCTACTGTTGCTATGCTCAAAGAGAGAATTGTCGCCGACTGGCCTAAAGGTCTGCTTCTACAAATTCAATTTCTGCGCTTTTCATATTTCCATCAACTTTGGGCTAATGCTGCTATGTATCGCATATTCGGTTTTTTCCCTGGCCTGGTTCAGTTGATGAACAGTGAGATCATGTGATCATTTTTCTCGGGATCATCTGCCACTTTTTTTCTTCTTTCATTTACAAACATCACAAGTACTGCGTCTTTTTGTGGTGAGCAGTGAGCACAGCCACATTCTCCTGGTTACATAAAGGGGTTTATTGCTGATTAACACAGCTATGGCCGATGAAGATGGATTTTGAAGATAAATAATTGAAATATGAATTCGTTTCTCTTGTCTCGATACTTATGGCTCTTGTGCTACATGATGGAAAAGAAAGCCTAAGCTAGAAAGCTTGGCGTTCTTATATACTACATATATTGAGTTTAACTTGTCTATTTTCAGATAAGAAAATTGCACCAAAGACAGCAAATGATGTGAAATTAATAACTGCGGGGAAGATTTTGGAGAATCACAAGACTGTTGCCCAGTGCAAGATGCCATTCGGGGAGCTTCCTAACGGAGTTATCATTATGCATGCTGTTGTACAGCCGTCCTTGGCAAAAGCAAAGACAGGTTACTTTTTTACTTATCCATGAACTGGGAACTTGCTTACTGTGACACATACTGCTCCATTTTTTCATTCTTAACTTTTTCAATATTGTTTGGCTAGCAATTCGAGACGGGGATTTCACTCTTAATCTGAACTCTAATGTTTGATCTCCATGGAAACGGACACTCTGTTATTTTAGATTTAATTGCTTTTCATTCATGACTCCGTTGATGCTTCTTGTCAGTGTGACGACTTCATAGAGGTTAATTGATGAAGTAGTAGTGTAGTATCAATTGCGGATTTCCAGAGGAAACTCACTATATGCATTTGTTTCTCTGTTAGTCTTATGGTGATTCCTCTGGATTAGTTGGGTTACGGGTGCAAGTGAACTGATTATCTCTCACAGTTGTGGGAATCACAATTCCTAGAACTTGTTGGATTTGGCATTCATCTTCCATGTGTTTCAAAGTCCCAGAGCATGTGTAGATCACAATTTCAAAGATCTGCAGATCAACTTAGCATAATCTCCGTATCACAACATATCTAAGACACGAATGTAGAATGCAAATTTATTAGTGGATGTGAATCAATGGACATGTATTTCGTCTTTTATATCTTATAGAAGCCTTATTATGATGATAAAATAGCACAACTTCTGATCTAAAGATAAGCATGACCATATTCTTCCTCTCTCTTTCATATCATATCATATCATGCCCTGTTTATTGTCCTTCGTGTAGCTCTTCATTCCCATCTCATTTCAACTCTAATTTCATACTCCTGTATGAATTCATTGCAAAGTGTCATGTACTCGTGTTGTTGTTTCTTGTTTTGAACATGATACTATTAGAGTTACAAATGACATTTTGCAGAGAAGAAAGTTGGCATGACTCCTAAGAAGGCCATCTGTTCGTGTTCCATATTGTGATCCAGCACTTATCCGGTGCACATCAAGGGTTATTTCCTCAGACAGGCCAAGAAAGTTGAACAGGACAATAATTTCTAAGCAGAACAATATTCGTTGTTCATTGTTGTTCATTGTATGTTGGCTCCATATATAGCATTTCTGTGTGACGGTGCTTTGATATCATTCATGCATGTGCTTCTGTAAATTTGTTTGGTTCATGTACATTTGTAGCCCTACACCCTAGTTCTTTCTGTCTACGCTCTAGACAAATACATAGTCTGCAGGATCCATTGCATTGCCTTTATTTCCGAGGAGGCATATACAAATCTGTTGTCTTTTCACCATGAGCTATCTCAACTTAGTACTAAATACATTAATTATATTCTCCTCGATCGCATTGTCTAATTTCAATTGCTTTACACAGTATATTATACATTATGAACTTGTCCATACCCTTCTCTGTATGGCCCAGTTGTGAGTACTGACGAAACCATCCATATAAATACAACCCCACACAGTACACAAATTAATGATGAAGGATTTTATTATATGGTCAATCATGCTTTAATCAATCAATATATATTTGTCCTAACCCTAAGGTCCTCTAGATACAAATATATAGTATGGTAAATAATTTAGATCAATAATTCTCCCCTCAATTTCCTCTAATGTTCTGGGTTTAAATATATGTGATTGTTTTCAGCAACAGCAACATTAAGTATAAATAATTCAATTCAATCCAGTCAATTCAAAAAAAAAGGGAAAAAAAAAGAGGGGGCAATGAAATTTAATTAAAACACACGTACAGGGAAGTTGCATGGATGATCGTTTCTTGGTATCCATGTATATATATCAGCTAGCATCGCCATGCAGATGCAGCCAGAAGAGACCTATCTTGCCACCCCAAAAGCAAGCAACCCTTATCTTCTGTCAACCTATATCCATCACAAGAATACAATCCCAGCAATATTTTCGATTGGGTCACTGCATTGGAACTCAGGGGCACCCCGTGGAACCCTTGCCCTTCCATGATTTTCCTCCATTTTTCCAGTCTCTCATGCCTCATCACTCTCTCCGGGCCCTCATGTGCTACAATGTTTCTGATTTCGGGTGCCAGAATGTGTTGCTCCACTTTAGCCCTCTGTGCGGAATCTGGGGGGAACGTTGCATCCAATGAATCAAAAAATGCTGAAAAGTAGTGCAAGGCCTCAAGGAACCTGCCCAAAAAGTAGGGTCCATTGTGGCTTGCCTCTTGCTCGACTATGGTGACTATGTTTGGTGCTTGATCTCTTATCATAGTTAACAAGTTTCCAAGAGAACTTCCAGGGACGCGATGAAGCCTGTTGATGGAGTTGACGGCCAGAGCCTCACCCACCCGTCTATTAAACATGTGGGGTTTCAGGTCTTCAAGTTCTTCACCAATGGGATGGAATTCAAAAGGAACATGCAGAGATTGAGCCAGTTCTGTTAAACATCTTCCAGTTTCCATGACAGATTCCATTGATGGGCCAACTCCTGTAATTCGAAGGAAAGGGGCTCCTCCAGGCCTGGCAGCCAGGGCTTGCATGAAAGCAGGCCATTGATAACCTTGGACTATATCAAGGTCAATAACATGAACACGCTCTTCAGATTCAAATGCCTCAAAGATTGCCTGATTAGCAGTGAAATGAGCAAATTTAATGTAGGGGCAGGCCTGGTAAAGGATCTGATATATCTTGAGGATTTCCAGGTTGTCGGGAGGGAAAGGGTTGAAAGGCTTCACATTGGAGGTGCTTGGTTTATTGGTGAGTGTAGCAGCAAGTCTTGCACTCAGAGCCTCCGTGAAGCATGCTGCTACGCGCTGCATGGAATCACCAAGGGGGGAGACCACTCGATTTAGGTGGTGGAGATACCTCCTTGCTGACATATAGTCCTCCGTGGATACAGCTTCTGCACAAGCAAGGAGGACATGCACGAGCTGCAGGCCGCTATCTTGTTCCTGTACATATGTTTATATCACAAAAGGGAACTCATATCAGCACAGTTTATTGCGCACATAAGTTATCAAGGCTTGGATCAGTTTTTATCACCTGTTCAGGTGCAAGAATTGGCACCATTAAAGTGTTGTGCATATTCTGAAGCTGATTTGGCTGGTGAACTAGTTGTTGTGGCTGTCTCTGCATTCTTGACTGTGGTGCTAGCTGTTGTTGTTCCTCTTGCCTTTCCTGCTGCAGATGTTGGGATAACGATTGAGGTGCAGCCTGATAAACACTATTATCCGCAGTCACAGAGGCCTGATGGTGATCACTCACTACGGATGCACTTAACCTTGTAGAGCCAGGCATTGCCAAGTACTCCAACAGCTCCGGCACTGCTGTCAAGGCATCGTAACAATCTGCAGAGCCTGTATTGTCCTCTGCACCCTGCATTTTCCCCCAAGAAGAAGCAATGAACTCGTTGTCCTTGTCATAACTGTCATCATCCAACAGATTCTCCAGAGGCGGCAGCGAAAGGCTTTCAATCTGATCAACCTGCATGAACTGGTTATTTGGGGAGTTGAAAACCCTGTGTAGAGGGCTCAATCCCTTCCCCTTGTGATGATGCCCGAGGGGAGATGAAAATCGCGGAGGAGAGGATACCACAAGATTCTGCCCGAGTATGCTGGGTGCATAGTTGTAGTTTGGCATATTATTACTATTATTGTTCCTGACAGGAGAGCAAAGCATGAAATCACCATCCAGGACTTGATCAGAAAAGATGCTCTCCCACAGGGAATAGTCAGGGGAACGAATTGCAACGTCCCCATTGTCCTCAAATTTGAGACCTGCCAAAGGAGGAACCAAGCTGTTTAGACTCAAACTGTAAGTATCAAAGTCAGACGATGAATCCCTTGCCAGTTCACTAGATGATGATTCATTTGGCAATGCAGGGTCCTCATCCTGATCCTGCCCCCCTGTGCAAGAATTCTCACTTTTCAGACACCCCGCCTCCAAGAGCCTAAGGTTATCCATCTCAGTTTTGATGCTCCCCATGCTGCCAAGAAAATATTAAGCTAGCAATCAACCTTAAAATTTGAGTACTAATTAGTAGAATGGGAAGGAGCCATGGCTGCACTTGCTGCCTTCCTTCATGGAATAGCTAGAAAAATTAAAGCTTGAAAATGTGGTTCGACGGGTTTATGTAGCACCATTGGTTGTCTGCTTTTGGAATATCTTCCGATCAGAAAAAGGTGAAACGAGAAAGGAATGTGGAGACAAATTGAGCTTACAGACTAACATGTTTGGAGGTTAGCTAAATACGCACCTCCATCTTATACTCTATAGTATATATCACCTCTCCAAAGATATACGCATTGTTAGTTTCAACTCAAAATCGGACAATTTTGTCTTTTCCAGTGATTCTTGCAGGTGTTGTGTTATGCAAGCAATTAAGAATTCTAAAATTCTAATATGACTGTCTGAGACTCCGAGCGAGCACAAGCATGAAGAGTCGACCAGGGCTGGATTCCACGGGCCGGCCCACTTGGACCAAGACACAACCAGGGAATCAATCTTTCTGAATATCTTCAAAGGTAAGATTTAGTTTGTGATGAGTGGAAAGAGAGAGGGAGCTTTGGATTTGCCACAGGATTGAAAAGGCTCTATTATCATTATTGTCTTGTTTTAATCTCCTATGTGGCTATGTGCCTTGCCCGCCGGCTTCCCACTTGTCCTTTACAATTCATCTCTTTTTCATTGTTTCTGTTCTTAACGAAAAAACATTAGAAATACTGATTGGATTTATCCCTTCCCTTGTATCAACATTTTTTGTTTGATTGCTTGTTGATGGAAACGGAACAACAATAATTATCATTGGAGATATCTATCCGTTGTGTCATCATGAGTTAGTTTCTATGAAGCTGTGAACAGGGAAGGATGGGAGCACACATATACTGTCATTTGCTTGTCTGTGATGTTGTTGTATTTTGAACCAACCCGAAGTCCCAGATGGCCAAATTGAGAGAGAGAATATGGTGTTTAATTTCAAAATGGAGTATTTATTTAAAGACGAAGTGACGACATAAAATCGCAACCTTTAGGCTTTAGCTTCAAAATACGATAAGAGGGTTGATGCATGCATGCCTCAAAATTGAAATGAAATTTTGCAGCAACAGCAGTTTAGGCCCAGGCACATAAATGCAATGGCCAGAGGAGGCTAGCTGACACAAGATCGAGAATACTCATACCATCCCATACCAGTTTACTGGTAAATATTTATGGCTCCAGCTGCCTCCTGGAGCCTGGAGCCTGGATCTTCATACTTGTCTGCATCACATTGATACATATACGCAATAAATCGAAGGCCTAAGTACAACTCATTATTAATGTAAGTACTAGTTGTATCAAATCCATAATCTGAACGAACATACATGATGGATTCATGTATGTATACACTATACAGTATACGTGCCTCCGCTTCTCATTTTCTGATTGTTAGTACTCCTAGTATTTATTTTTGAGGTAGGAATAAGGAATAGTGTTGTCATTATTTTCCAACCCGGCCCACAAATGATCACTTGTTTGAACTTTGCAGCATAGAAAACCATGTCAAGAAAGAATCTTAAATTATTGCCATTTCATAGCTGGAAGGAAGACGCCAATTAACTTTATAAGCATTTGCACAATATGCCAAAGAAAGTTCACATGCATTTGTTTTATATGCTGTATAGGGAAAAAAGAAATAATAAAGGCAAACATGAGAAGACACCATGCTGCATAAATTGAAACTGTGGAACTGGAGGCTGGAGGGAGACTCACTTTTTCATTGTCCAATACTAACTTGGCTTCTTGTTAATTTATTATTTATTAGCTGTCATATAAAACACTAGAAAGCTTATGAGAACAAGTTCCCTCTCCCTTCTTCCCCCTTGGCTTTTCCACTGTTTGTTGCAATGGGCTCAATCTCAACACTTGTCTTTGTTTCTTCCTTCTTGTTCACACTGTCACTCCTTTTCCAACTTCATGAAGCAGCAGCAGCTGCTGCAAGATCTAATAACCCTAACCCCCAAATCACTGTAATGGGCATGGTTTATTGTGACATCTGCTCCAGCAACTCCTTCTCCAGGCATAGCTACTTTATGCCAGGTACCCCCATATTCTTGAAATTGATAATTTACTTCTTATGCAACATGTGCATTTTTTAATTAATTTATGTATATTTACTGAAAACACACACTGAATTCAGGTGCTGAAGTCAGAATTGAGTGCATGTTCAAGGCAAATTCTCCAAGAACCAACGAGCACATATCCTTTTCGGCTAACAGAACGACGAATAAGAAGGGGATTTACAAGTTTGAAGTAGCTTCTGTTGATGGGGTTCAGTGCGCTAGAGATAAAGCCATAGGAATCTCTTGTAGAGCAACCCTACTGTCTAGCTCATCTGCTTCCTGTGGTATTCCTGCTCTTCATACTACAACTGATCAGATTTTAGTTAAATCCAGACATGACAATTTATGTATCTACAGCCTCAATCCATTGAGTTACAGGCCATCCAAGAGAGATGTTACCCTCTGTGGAAAATGAACATTAAACTTATTTAACCTGCTGCTTAGCTTAGGTTAGCTTGTTGCATTCTTTTTTGCTCACTGCAGCTTGGCTTGTTTGGTTTGTTGAACTTGAGCTCTTAAGGCAATTGAAATTTGCTACTTATGGAAACTCAAGTTTGTCCACAAACTGGAATATATCTTATCTTATCCTCAACTTTGTAAATGAACTTAATAATACAACAGAATTTAACACACTACTTGATCAAAGTTTGCAAAATTCCACTTTCCAGAATCTCCAGGATCTGGATCTTTATCTTTGCAGATTTCTTATGCTTCATTCACCAGTTCCTGGAATATCGTCATGGCAGTAGCAGGCAAACCTAAATGCACGTTTACGCATTGTCTCTCCTTTCCATTAGACAGGAAGAGTGCCACTTCCTTGAGTGGCAAGCCCACAGGCCCATGTAGAAGGGGCTCTCCCCACCCAAAATCTGTGGTATGAAATGATAGCTGGCGCCATGTTGTGATGAGCAGAGTGGAATTAAGAGAGGGGTTTGCTCTTGTGACCTCGAAATAGTCTATGGCAGATCTCATGTAACTATCTGTAACCATGTCAATTGCTTCTTGAACTAGTCGAACTCCATTCGATAGTGGTTCCCCTATCAGCTCTCCAGCTTGGCAAAGGGAGTTTGTCAACACAATGGCATTCCCAAAGAAGTCTTTTGGCAGTGGTGGCTCAAATTTCTTCCTTCCATCCACAGCAAACAAGAGTTTTGTCTGCTGGTCATGGGGGAAATTCAGGGCCCTGGTCCTGGCCCTCCACACAAATGCTGCCAGTACTTCGAAACTGGTGCATTTGTGTAGTAACTCGTCCTCTAAGACGGTTTTCTTCAACTTTTCAATTTGTTCCAGGTTGAAAGGGAAGGATTTGAAGACCATTTCATCTGCTGCATGTTCTGGAGAGTCCTCATCCACGTGTCCCAGTTCAAGAAATTCGCGGTGATCATACTCTATTTTGGGTGGATTCCGGGCACTGAGAATGCTTCGATCAAGAAAAGGAGTCTCGGTTAGAGGGAGGCCTCTTGCTGCTCTACCCCAAGCATTCACAAATTCCATCGCACCAATACCATCAAACATGCAATGGTTCACACATAATCCAAGTACAAATCCTCCACATTTGAACTTGGTCACCTGAAAGATTTCAAGAAATTAAAAAAGACACCAGTATCAGATCATTTCATCTGCTAGAAATAGACACAGCATTGTCAGAAAATAAATTGAATGTCAGAATCCCACTGACCTGAGCCACTATAGGAATGTTCTTGGTCCCCGGAATTTCATAAACTAGTTTACCGAGAGTTAAAGGATCATGCTTTGTCATGTCACCAAGTTCTTGAAGACCACAATTGGCCTCAGCCTCAATAAAAACAGCACCCTCTCCTGTGCAATCCACTATAAGCTTCCTCTCGGAGCTAATTGTGATGCGCCCTGCAAGTGGATAGTAGTATACCAGAATTCTTCCCAAGGCTTCCTTGATGGTTTCTGCAGCAGTTTCATTCCCTTTATCATCTGACCTGAAGCAGTACACTGTTTGAACTCTCACCGCAATGTTCTGATCAAGATTCGACAGAAAGTAAAGGCCTTTCTTAGTTTCCTCTGCAGGAGGGACAAAAGTGGGCTGTCCTAGCTTAACCCTCAAGTTAGGCGTTGTGCCCTGAAATGGAGAAAACAAAAATTGTTAAGATTAAGCAAGTTAGATGGTAGACTGGTGGACGTGCGTTGCCGCCTTGTGAAATGTGACTTGTGGGGAGAACAAACCATTTTTTGTGATAACTGAAGAGCAGCTTCAAAGTGGATGAAATCTTGCGTAGTTAATAGTTTTCAATTCAATTATGGAAGTAGGAAAGTGAATGAGTGAGCAGTGAGGGACGCATGAATGACAGTGGAAAATGAAAGCAGATAGCACTAGGGTATAAATAGAAAGTAAGAAACAGAAATCTGTTCATAGGGTTTAGTAGGTGAGGTAAGAAACTGAAATCTGTTCGGGGTTTAGGTGAGGTAAGAAACAGAAACAGAAAGCAGATAGCACTTTTGTTTCATGGGCTCAGGTGAGATAATATGTTCAATTTGTCAATTCTCTTAGTAAAATGCACAGCAAAAAATAATAAATTGAACGCACTATTGAATTATTCAGTTCGCCTCGCTCGCCTATACTAATCCAGGGACAACCTACCTCTTAATTCAATCAAAGAAATTCACTTACACAAACCAATGGACGTTTATAGCCAAGCACTTTCTTGGCAACAATCGTCTATCGTCTCCACTACTACACAAACATCCCAACTTGGATGTCGAACTCCATACATTGTTGTGATTCCATCTTCAAGCACAGAGTGAAAAATTAAGTGCTTGTATACCCCGAACATTCTCCTTTTGACACCAAGCTAATGTGTGAACACATGTGTTGTGTTTACATGGTGGATTATTTTTTTGTATCCCACATAGATTAGGGAATTAGTTTTGGGGGGATCCATGGCTTATAAATAGGATCCCCCTCCCCCCCCCCCCCCTTTGAAGAACATCCCAAACATTGTAGCTTCTTCCCTATATAAAATTGGTGGTGCTGCTACCCGGAGACGTAGGCAAAATTAGCTGAACTCTGCCATCAATTCGGTGTGTTCTTTCCTTTATCTCGCTTTTATTTAGTTGTTATTTTGTGGTATTCTTTTCTTAGTTGATAGATAATATTCAATAGTTGGGGGAATATTATTGGGTTTATGTTGTTATAATATTTGGGTAGAGAGGAATACTGTGCAGGTGATTCTGTCTTAGGAGATTGGTATTTAAGTGGGACCATTTGTGACCCCACCAATCTTTCCTGGGAATCACTGAGGTAATTCTGTCTAAGGAGATTGATATTTAAGAGGGATCAGTGACCCCGCCAATTTTTACTGGGAATTGCTGAAATAGTGCATACTCATTAGGAACCTTGTTATAATATTTCCTAACAAGTGGTATCAGAGCCGAAGGAACGTCCTAGGCATGTTTGTATTGTATTGAATATTATCATTTGTATTTGAGTCTAAAATGGCGGAATATGTTCCACCGAAAGCTGAGACTTCGCGTGCGACATAGACAAGGATTCCGATGCAAAGCACCAGACTTGCAGTAGAGATATTTGATGGTACGGGTCATTTCGGCATATGGCAGGGTGAGGTTCTAGATCCTTTGTTTCAACAAAATCTAGATCTTTTCATTGAAGAAAAGAAACCAGATGAAGTTGACGAGAAGGAATGGATCACAATGAACCGGTTGGCCTGTGGAACAATTCGTTCGTGTCTATCCAGAGAGCAGAAATATGCATTCAAAAATGAAACGTCTGCTCACAAATT
>MAYD01546083.1:0-11431 GCA_001909325.1 Ruellia speciosa
TCCAATCCCTAGAACTATTTACATTCAATTACACAAATAAATATAGTAAGTAATCCCTCCACTAGTGTCGGCAAACAGACCACAGAAATGAAAATGAAGTAAAACCTCAAAATACTGCTGGGTACTGGGTGGGATTATTCAAAAAATCAATTGTATTCAGTGTGTTTATAATAGTATTCCTTATGACAAATAAATAACCCACAAAGACCAACTTTTCCAATAGTGTACCTGGAAAAGACCAAATTAAACACAAAAAAACTCGCACAATTCAAAACTGGATGGGTGTGCTTAGGAACCACCCAAAAGAACTGACATCTCATCAGCAAAAATTGGTTAATAATCACTAGCAAAATTGTACAAAATCACTTCTCAATGTTGGACTCAGGGGACAACAATCATCTGATTGTCCAACCATAGACATTAGATGAGAAGAAACATTATTTCTCTGGACAGAAGAAAAGAGGGTACCAACAAGGATGTGCAGTCTATGCCTACAGATCGACATTGGTTGTGCTTCGCTGCAACTTTCGGAATCTATGTTAGCTTCTAGTTAACCAGCTGTATTCTTTTACTTTCATGGCGAATGATTCATTAAGAAGTGGTGTAGTGACTGTGTAGAATGTACTTAACAACTTCATAAAAGGAAACCACAATCCCAACTGAAGGGCCTGCACGACCAACACGGGGACCAACACCAGTAAACAGGCCTTTCATTCTTCCATCCCTGTTCAGATTGTTGGAACTCATTTAGGGGTTACTGTGTCGTGTTCTAAAGTGAAGGTAATAAAAGATGGCAATTAAAAATAGCTTTCTATGTGGTAAATTAAAGAAAAGTAATTCACACTATCCATCTGGGTGGTGCCCTACCCTCTCACTATGGGTGTGGGCTTCACAGTGAAATATGGGTGTGGGTAGTGCACTACCCAAAGGGGAAGTGTTGAAACTACCCAACAAGAGGATGTGATCGGGAGTGTGAAAATTGTCTCAACGTGCCCATCCAATCCTTTAATGCCACATATCCCAGAGTTGTCAATGTCTAGCATAATACATAACAATACATAATTGGATGGGACAGGGATACAAAAAATTTTGGGGCACGATCACATCACATCAAGAAGGGAGTTGAAGGACCACAGAAAATGGTAAAATAGTTTTTTAGAATGGAAAAACTTAAGACTACAAAGTGATCTAAGAAGACGCAAGGGTTTGAGATGCATATATACTTCGAAAACTGAAACAAAAACAGAAGAATTTTAATACAGCTGCTGCTAGCTACAAATGGATAGGCATACCTCCAAACTTCCAGCAGTGTGTGCCTTGTTGTCATCTTCAAAGCCCTCGCAGGATCTTTCTGAAAAATGGGAAACAAAACAGCAAATCAACTAAGGTACCACACTATTCTTAGAAAACTGAATAATCACAAAGTGAAAACTCAACACAGCCACAAAGCATGTGCTTTCAAGAATATAAGCATGAATGTGCATATTATATATAATAGACGTTTACATCCTAAGTTAATAAGTTATTGCATCCATTGCAATGCCAAAATCATGGGGGGCTTCAAATTACTTCCCAGAAATTTTCCTCTCTGAAATCATTCAACACAAAATTGGAATATGTACCACCTAGGTCAACTACCAAGTAGAATCCACCTACTATCGGAAACTTTCTAAAATCGGATAGAAGTTAGCAACTTGATTGCAGCTTAAACTTAAAACTGATCAAACACAAAAATCAGGCCTCATTCGGTCAAAACCCAACCACAAGAAGAATAAATATCCACCACGGGTTACAACCAAAAACACGTTAAGTTTGTTTAGAACAAAAATGAAAAATCACCTCAATTTGCCTGCGGGTCTTTGCAACATCAAGCGGACATGTAGCAGCAGCAGCAAGGCTCCCAGCAACAAAACCAGCTGAAAAATTTGCTCCAAGGACACTGATGGCACTGGCTTCATCTCCAACGAGACCTAGAAGCCGCCTCCTGACCTATTAACAATTTTTTTATAAAATCTTAATAAGCTGAAGAGATAAACTGGGATGCGGATAAAATAACACAATTAGGAGCACTTACCGGTTCAAGGGTTGACCAACAGATTGCAGAGAAAGGAACATCACGAGCAAGCTGAGCCCCAAGGCCTGTCCACAAGACACGGTAGCTCGGCACTGCATCAAATTTTACATAAAACCATGAATAACTCAAACAAAAAGAAAACAGCATGGGATTTCCATTTCTTCAAACAGAGCAACACACAAACAACAATGATTCAATTTGTATGTTCTCATAGAAGGTAGAAAAATATTATACATATCTTGGAAACCATGAAAAGTGAAGTAGAATAAAATCCTGTTATATTGTCCAGAAATATTCACTTTTATCAGCTTTTTGATTATTACAAGGCCCAAACACTGGAGTTGTTACAAGGCCCAAACATTGGTACATTGAACATCTGACAGGAAGATGCCTCAAAAACTTCACATCTTCAGGGTTAGTTACTAATAATAGATTAACAAAGTTAACTTACAGCTGTTATTCAAACTACTCGTACTCTTGACATGGGAGACTAAATCGATTAAAGTCTTCCAGACTCCAGGAGGCCTTTTATCACCGTGGGCAAGCTTAAATGCCTGAACCGTAGTTGAAGTAAACAAAACATAGTTTCAACAACTAAAGACACAAAACATGGAGTAGCAGGTAAAGCAGCCAACAATATTATACCTGCATACGTGTTTTCGCAAGCTCAATGGGATAGCAACTTGTGCAAGCTAATGAACGTGCCAGTGAACCAGCCACTAATGGCGCATAAGGTGTTAGGCCTGGAGCATTCCGTGTAGCAAATTCCTCTAGCCGATTGCGGAAAATGTCATAGCAAGGCAAGTAGATACCAACCTATTTTATAGTCAATAACGACATTATCGCAGTTTAGATTATCAGGATGCATTTCACAATGGCATTCTTTATGAAACATAGAAACTGGAAACTTACAGTGGGTACAGCAAGTGCTAAGCTTGCATTTGTTCCTCTCCAAAGAGCAGAAAACCCTTCCTGCAAATTATACAGCAATTAAGGCCAAAGAAGCTAGAGATCATAAAACAAAGTACCCCATAACCCATTCTGCTTTGGACACACATATTTGAAAGAAGGTTTTCATAGAATAAAAAGCACAAAAAAAATTTACACAAAAACAAAAGATGTCATCTGTCTAATAGTTTAATCATGGCACTACCTTCCACTAACCTGCCGTATAATTTTGTTGAAAACATCCAATGTCCCTTTGTATTGGAAACAATCGGGTGGGCAAATTGACACTGTACCATGAATCCCAGCACGTGCACATGAAGGAGAACACCTCAGATCAGTGAACATCTAGCCAAAAAGAAATACACAGGAAAAAGCAAACTTCATCACTTGAATGAACAGGAGAATATAATCACTTATTCACAAATCTAAAATTGACTGCTATGTAGTGAGCATACAATCAGAATAAGAATTACAAGAAATCATTAGCTAATGGCACCAGATGTAGATCTTCTCAGGTTTGACTGGAACACCATTAGCAAAAACCCACCTTAGTACATCACAATCAAGGCCCTTTTGGGCATCAAATTAGATGACGCCAAGGTGATCAGTTTGGACTTTGGAGAGGCTTGCAATTTAGTTATACACTTCAGATTTTCATATGTTGCAGCTATATAATGCAACACATAATCATAACCAAACTGGGAGTTTGGTTAAAAAAAACCAAGTGCCTGTTTGATAACAAACTTAATTGGCCACACTTAATCCATTAAGTTGAATTTGATATCAGTAACTGAATCAATTGATTGATAAAATGGGACCGAATGATCAATTTTCACTTATTACTACTTAACCAAAATTAACTTCCAATATATTTTTTATTGAATTGAAAATAATTTTGGCCATCATAATTATTCATTTTAACTTTGTAGTTTAAGTATTCCAACTTCATCAAACCTCATTCAGTTTTATCAAATGAATCCTAACCTAGAAAATATAGTCCAGACTTATAAGTAAACATCTCATGGTGCATAATTATTAAGATCACGGTCATATAAGAGGAATGAATATTAGTCAATAGATCTTTAAATGAAAAGACTCGACCACTTAATAATTCAAACTTTATATATGGACTCATATAGTATAAGTATTCAGATTCAACCACTTAATAGTTCAAACTTCATACATGGACTCATATTTCATCCAATTTTATTATCAAGCAGGTCCTAAGCTAGAAAATATAGCCTTGACTTAGAAGTAAACATCTCATGCAAAACCATACAACTTTGAAGTGAATAAATGTGCACTATTGAAGATCACGGTCATAGCACAATGCTTGAATACTGATACAAGAGAAGAATGAATATAAGTCACTAGAGCTTTAAATGAAGCAAACCATTCACGAATAGGTTCAAGTTCGACTACATTCAACTTGAAAAAAAGCTCATTCCTATGACAATTCAATTGAACTTGAACACCCATCACGATTACGAATCAAGCCGAATTCAAGCCTATTCGTGAATATCGAACCTATTCACAAACACTTCAATATGTTAAACATTTATAAATATATTTATAAGTAGTTTTAATATTATTTTAAATATATATTTTATTAAAATTTTGGAATATTATACAACCGAACTTGAACATATAACATTTGGCACTATTCATGTAGTCAAAAGCTCTAGAAGTGATGCATCTCCGAAAACTCAAAAAGTGCATAATTGTGCTATATTGAAGATCACGGTCAGTGCCTTGGCCTCGAACATGGTTACAAGAAGGATCTATGGGAGGAATGAATATAAATGTAACACAATGCATCTCCATCTGACTTGAGCTTTTCACGAGATGGACAGAGCTGGAGGACCCACCCTCATAACCCATCTTCACCCATTTGAAAAGAAGTCACATGTTAAGTTTTCTGAGGGGAGAGGGGGGAGGACATGCCTCCGAGTGGGGAGAGTGTTGGAAGAATTAATATAAAAATGTGAAGTGATGCATCTTCTTATCGAGCTTAATATTTTAGGATATGGTCATTTAATGGGATCAAAATAACTTTAGGCTGATATTGTGACCTCATCATCATCATTATCAAAGCTTTTATCCCATTGTATCATCATCATATTGACTATACGAATCTTTAGCTCAATGGTAAGCAAATTTCCTAGTGGAAAATATGAAGCATTATATTATAAAATTCAATATATCTTGGAATTTGGAAATCGCAATCAATGTAAACTTTAGTAACTCCAAAGGGGGAGATTTTCAATCTAAAATAATAATAACCAACATTACAAAATGATTAACAAATTATGTAAGTGGAAGACAAACTAAATCCTGAGAAATCAAGTGAACATTTAATTACTGATTATCTAATCCAGCCAATGGGTTCAAATGCCACACATCTGCAACTTAAGTTTGCAAATGATATTGAAAGTAGAATCTAAAACTTTTGAAAGCAGTGAGAGACTGGAAAACTAGGCGTATACCAGGTGTGGTCCAAACAATGCCATGCGACTTGTAAAATTACTCAGTGGATGTGAGTAAGCCACTCCAGCAGCTTGTGCCTGCAATCTTGTCTGGAAACAAAAAGGCAAGCTGTAAGAGCCATGGGGGAAGACTGGAAGAGGGAAAAAAGAACTTAAAATGAACCAACAGTTCCATTCAGAAAGCAATAGACCAAAAGAAAAGTAGGGGACACAGATCATGGAGACTGGGCTGTGCTAGTTAAAATAGCGAGAACACAATCATCTAAAAGGAAAAGCTGTTACTTTCAAAATGGCCTAACTCGCGATTATACGATAGTTCCATCAATGACGTAAGAGCATTAAATAAAACTTCATCCATTTGACTAATTATTAGCAATCTTATCAGTTTGGGAAGTTATTCAAGACTCTTATCTGAATGTATCGAACCACTTCAGCACGCAGAAAGCATAAGGATAAATACAAAATCCAAGTAACTGAAACAAACATGACATGAACATAATTACCCAATTCATGTATTTAAAAATATACCTTCACCACATCGAGTGGGTTGACCAAAATGGCAGATAGAATAGCAGCACCAGCTGCAGAAAATGCACGCTCGGACAGCCCCAAATTGCCTTTTAAAGAGACATCCAATTTGCGACTCTCATTCTGTGAAGTTGCAGAGACTTCTATCCCGCAAACGCTAACCGTCGACCCAGACATTACAGACAAGTTGTTATCGCATTTGGACATCCTCGAGGACTGCCCAGCCGGGGTCATCCATTGATTTTCGGAGTGCTTCAGTTCTTCTGTCATGATCTCTTTAACAATAGCTTCTTTTTTACCCAGCTTCAATCAAAGATGGAACCAATCTGAAACCAACAGTTCTCCACAAATCTCAATACTCATTGCAAGCTGAAGTTGAACACAACATTTGACAAACATTCCCGCATGAAACTACACAAAATCCTAGATTCTAAGAAAGGACGAATTCTTCGCGGAAAAATCAAACAACAAAAGGAAAAACAAAACCTAGAATATTTTTGGAAAACAATCCTTGAAAAGCATGAAAGGAATTTTAACAAACCAAAATAGCAAACGCAAAATTGCTTATATATATATAATTCCAGCTTCACAATATCAAGCTTCCTACAACGAAAAAGGCTGGGAAAGAGCTTCCGCACCCTTTTCGGTCAAAAAAATCCGATAAAAGACAGGGAATCCGTGAAGCAACACGGTTCACCCTAAAATACCACGCGCAGAAAAAGAGAGCACAGGCAGATAAAACTCAACCTTTATTGTCATGATCCCCTTGTTCGATTCAGAGTGAGCAAAAGCCGTCGAACCCAGAAAAGATATTTCTTCTAGTCCAAATTCCAAATTCCAATTGCTGGTGTTGAAAAGGGGAAGTAGTTAGCGGCCCTGATTTCTTGGGGAGAAAGGTATGACGGTCAGCAGCACCACAGCTGCGTGAGGGGGAGAGACGAATATGTGATGGAACTTTCGCGATTTATAGAATTAGGGCAACAACAATAATCAAGAGAAATTTCCTTTCTTTTTATTTTATTTTCCTTTTAAATTTGATAATCCATTAAAATTGTAAAAAAGAAATCAAAAAATTAAAGTTTAATTATCATTTTTACAAATCGTTTTAATCATTCATCATCATATTAAAGTTAATAAAGTGTGAACTTTAAAATCAATATATTTTTGTGCTAAATGTATAAGTTATTTAAGTTAGAGTTTTAGTAAATTTAATTATTTTAATTATATTAAATACATATTTTATAATTCTACAGTGCACATATTAAGAGAGTTTAAAGAAATATGAGGTAATTAGAGAGTCAATTCTTAAAAATTCTTTTTAAAAGAAAATTGACTTTATATATTTTAGGGACGGGGAATTTATCTATAATATCTAAAAAAATTGGTGTGAATGGCAAAAGTTTCATTCGGATGAATGGCCTTGTTCGCACACTGTCGTCCGGATGGTGCCACGTGGAAATATAGAGCAATCTAAGAAATACTGGATGAAAGGTTTGATAAGAGGCATGGAATTCGAATGGTATCGAATGGTTTAATAATGGAAAGGTGTTGGATTATTTGGTTGAGATGCAAATAAGAATATATATATATATATATATATATATTTGATTTAATAAAGGAGAAATAGTTGTCATTTTTTTTAAAAAAAAAGAGTCCATAAGTGGAAAACGAGTCTCATTAAATACTAAGGCAACTTAAAAGTGTTTATCCTACATTAAAAGGAAATTTGGTCTATCTTACTAGTTGGAGCACTTGTAATGTAAGTTTAAAAGAACTAGAAGAGAAATAATCATCGCGCACGCACACACCTGCAAAAGGGGGTGAAAATCCCAGGATCGAGCAACCATAATAAGTTTGGCTTGTGTCTTGGTGTGACATGGGTGCACCAAATGTTAAATCGAAATTGGTGGTTTAGACCAAGCCCACTTTTGTGGATATTTGAATATTTTTAATATCAACTTTGGACTTGGTAAAATATTAAGTAGAAATAAGGTTTGCTAATATTTGTTGGCAAGGATGAGCAGTGAAGTGTGGTTGGCGAACAGGATCATAGCCATGCAAGTCTCGCAAGACCTAGCGATAGTAAGAGCTTGCTTTTGCCAAGCATCGGTACTCCTTTGCCAACGAAGTTCACCTTCACCAAATGCTTTCTAACAAGGTTTGTTCGTTGAGCAAACCTATAATAAATTACTATTCAACGGGAAGAAACGTCAACTATTTAATGCCCAATATTCTGTAATGTCTACTCTTTAATTTCTAATTAGATGAAACATATGAATTTAATTCAGGTGGAAGTTTTAACTCCCGCAATGCCTATATATGTGTGTGTTACTACATTCCAGTTAAAAGAGACAAGATTTTTGTAACGCATCGGACTTCGCCGGTGCGCCACGCCGTACTGATTAGCCCAGACTAGTGGCCAGTTAGCCTGAGATCCTCAGCACAAGTCAGATAACACATACATGCTTCTCGTAAATTATAACCAAGTATCAAGTGAGCCATGATCATAACTAGCTTTCAAAAGATTTCAGTTAGGCCAACAGTGTGCAAAATACTGTATAGTACTTTTGAAATACTGCCTCACATTCCTCCGTCCACTTGAATCTCACGTCTGAGTGTCTTGGCTTTGACCGCCTGTGGTATTGATTGCGAGGGAAATTTTTGGGGCGTTACAATTTTGCCCTTGCATTTCATAATTATGAAAAAATACTCTGCATATTTTTCCAACATGCAAATCTTTTGAGTGTTCATCAATTTCTATAAAATCTAATCCATGGTGAATTGTTTGTGTGCTAAAGCTAATTCACAAGTTTGTTGTATCCTGAGAGGCATACGCCAATCGATCTTGAAGTACAATCCGGAGGCGGTGGAAATTGTGCCTCGAACAGTCCGTTTATTTTATTTTTTCCAATTTTCCATTTGTACCACAAATATTTCTAATATATTCCAGCAATCTTAAAAAGATATATCCCTCCTAATTAGCAACAATGACAAACGAAAATAATGAAATCGGTAAGACTATTATCAACGTGGTGGACAATGGTAATACTAGTCCTAAAGACACTACTTCTAAGAAAAACAAAAATGATCCCATTATTGGGAATTAATCCAAAAATGGGATGATCCCACTCTAGGGAATCAATCCAAAATTGGAAATGCATTCGTTTGCGAAAAAATTATTCCATGGAAGCGGTGATTGCTTCAACAATTTCTGTGAATCATGCTGAGAAGCTGGAGAAATTTGCGGGTTCAAACTTTAAAATATAGCAACAAAAGATGTTGTTTTACCTTCCGACGTTGAACCTCTCAAGACTTCTGACTTAGGTTGTACCTATTTATGTTGGCAAAGTGGATACTATGTTGTTCAACGTCATTGAAGCTTGGAAATACTATGATTTCCTATGCAAAAATTATGTATTGAATTATTTACACGATTCTCTATATATTGTATACTATGCGTACAAAATCACAAAGGAACTGTGGGACTCCTTAGACCGAAAATAAAAAAATATAGAATGTCGGCTCAAAGAAATTTCTTGCCGGAAGGTTTCTTGATTTTATGATGGTTAACTTAAAAATGGTTATGAGCCAAGTGCAAGAATTTCAAGTAATTCAACATAAAATTCATGCCGAAGGGATGGTGTTGAGTGAAATTGTTTAAATGGATGGTGTGATTGATAAGCTATCACCCAGTTGGAACATTTTCAAAATTACCTCAAACAAAAGAGGAAGGAAATGAGTCTGGAAAACTTATTGTTTGACTTTGTATTAAAGAAGACAATAGAAAAAATTTCCAGAATTGTGGGGGCAAAGGCGAATGTGATGAAGCACACCCAAAACCAAACCCCAAAGTGGGATCCAAGCCAAAGAATACAAACAAAGGCAAGGGGAAGCTCACGCCAACTGGTGGCATACCAAAGCCGATTCAGCCAAGGTTTAAAAGTAAATACTTTAATTATGGTAGGCATGGGCGTTGCTCATTTGAATATAAGCTCCCTAACCAAAAGAGAGAAGCCAATATTATTGAAGATAAAGATTTGGTGACAATGGTTTTTGAAGTGAAACTGGTCAGCTCCAACCATAAAGAATGGTGGCTCGACATTGGTGCCACGTGACATATTTGCACCAACTGAAGTCTCTTTTCCACTTTCGAACCTATTAACGAGGAAGAGCTATTCATGAGAACTCTGCTACTGTTGCTATTGAGGGACATGGAAAGGCGCTACTGAAGATGACATCTAGCAAAATTGTTATATTAAATAATGTATTTATGTGCTAGAGATTAGCAAAAATCTTGTGAGAACTTTGCTTAGCAAGCATGGATTTTGAATTATAATAGAAGCAGACACTATTATTTTATCGAAAAATGAAATGTTTGTAGGCAAAGGGTATGCGAGTGATGGATTGCTGAAACTCCATGTAATGATTGTGGTCGATAAAAATATATCTTCTGCTTATTTGCTTAAGTCATCCAATTTGTGGCATAGTAGACTAGGTCATATTAATGATGAATCGTTACGTTGACTAATTAACTTGGACCATATTCTAACATTCCAAATTAACGCGAAACAAAAAAAATGTGTTGAGGCAAAATTAACAAGGTCATCATTTCAAAACTTTGAAAGAAGCACCGAACCACTTGAATTGATTCATAGTGATGTATGTTATTTGAAATTTGTTCAAACACGTGGAGGTAATAAATATTTTATCAATTGTATTGATAACAATACAAAATATTGTTATGTGTATTTGCTTAAGAGTAAATATAAAGTATTAGAGAAATTTGTTTTCCATAAAAATGAAGTTGAGAATCAACTCAACGGAAAAATTAAAAGATTGCAAAGTGATAAAAGTGACGAGTATGAATCACTTATTGGTGAATTCTGTGAAAAATATGGAATTATCCATAAACAAGCACCGTCTATTCACCACAATCTCATGGTGTTGTTGAATGCAAAAAATCATACTCTTAAAGAGATAATGAATGCTTTACTGTTAAGTTCAGGCTTATCTCAAAATATGTGGGAAGAAGCAGCCTTAACAAGCAATTATTTTCTGAACTTAATATCTTAGAGATGTAGAAATGAAATTTCATACGAGCTATGGAAAGAAAGAAATCTTCCTATAAATACTTGCAAGTGTAGGGATGTCTTGCCAAGGTAGTGGTTCCAACACCAAAGAGAGTAAAGATAGGTTCTAAAATGGTGGACTGTATCTTTTTGGTTATGCACATAATAGTACGGCTTATCGATTTTTAATGTATTACTCAAAAATTTTGGATATACACAAAAAGATGATAATGGAAATAAAGAATGCGTTTTTCTTTGAAAATATATTTCCCTACAAGGAAAAATATGGGATCAAGTTTGATACAACAAATGGTTGATATAATGGA
>MAYD01546098.1:0-16603 GCA_001909325.1 Ruellia speciosa
ATTCAAGTGAAGGGGAATCGAGCCCGGACTTGATTCTCCTTCACTTGGTTTTTTTAAAAAAAATTCAGGTACATATAATCCTAAAAAAATTAATCCTAGTCATATAATTTTTTTAAATTTTATTAAAATAAATTTCGATTGTTTGTAATATTTAAATTATTTTAAAATAAAATTTGATTGTTTATAATCTCAATTAATGTTGCATCGTGATCGGCCATTTTCAAAATTTTCGTGAAATTCTTTGTTGCAACATATTATTTTTTTGTTAAGAGAATTTTTCTTAGAAAGGGAGTGTGAAAAAAGGAGGAGAGGCAAAATTGTGCAAAGGGGCAGGGGATAATAGTTCACTTAAATTCCTAGGCAACAAAGAGATTTTTCAGCAATAAATAAAGGATTTGTAACGCGTTCCAATAATCTGCATATTTGTAGAACCCCAAGGTTTGGTCTATTTCTATCTCTGAATCAAGATTTGAACCGGAAAAAGTAGAGTTTATCCCACCGTCCATGGCACTGTATAGATATCTCGTGGGATATAATTATATAATCTCTCCAAATGAATACTCGAAACAAAATTTTTGTGATGAATAACACAAACTAACCTGAACATGATTGATTATTCGAGAGGAAAAAAATGCTGGGGGGTTGAACATCAACTTTATTAGCCTTATCCACTGGCAACCTTTAGTAGCTCTTCCCATGTCGTAAGTTTTTCCCTGGGTTTGTTCTTTAAATTCCCACGCCGGCACTCTTCAAGATCGATTTTTTCCCACAAGTCAAGAGTTATGACTTTGGTATTCCTACCGTCTAATAGCTCCAGGAGTCCTTGCCTTCCAGGTTTTTGTGAGTCAGATGTTAATACTCCTTTATGGATGTCTTCTGAGATGCACGCAAGCTGCAACCAGTCAACTGTTTGTTAACCCAATAGTAGCAGAATCTACGGAAATATGAGCTCTCATATTATTCCTGAGTTGCCAAAACCCCCCAATTTTAGAACAAAGCTGAAAAAAAAGTCGATGAAATTCCCTTTCTGTCTTAGATTGTATCCCACTAATTTCATCTTTTCGGAATATATTTGAAATTTGTAAGAGGAATACTGTATCTAAATTAGCTTGAACAGTGGACGCAACATAGGCACGTGAATGATAACACTGAAGGAATACAGTTTTTATGCTAAGCTTTTACATCAAACGGGGGCTTTCAGATGCTCTAAAAATAGAGGGAGATTTTAGCAACTTCAACAGGGGGGATCTTCACATATCTCCTTAAAAAAATTCCCAAGAATTTACACTCCCCTGGAGCTGGTTTAGAGAAACTTATAAATTTATCCAAGCATCCTTTTAAGTCGATGGTCTAAGCTTCTCAACCAGTTATATCATTAATATAAGAAGGTAAGAAAACAAGAGAACGCACTTAACAACTTGTAATACAACTATATGAGGTAGTATTCTTACGGTTTCCTCAGCACAATAAAGGTTTGTACCAATAATTCCAGTTGGCCCTCTCTTCAACCATCCACAAACATATAAGCCTGGAAAGTACTGTACATTATCCTCTGAGGGATCAGCTAAGACACGGCCTCCATGATTTGGAACAATTCCTAGAACAGAAAAATTGGGGGTAAGGAATTTGGATAACAGCACAGCCCAAGCAACTATCAGTTGCACAAAAAGCAACTTTCTAGAGCCACTAGGATATATTCTTGCACTGACTGAGCCATTTCATTGGGAAGCAGAAAAACAAAACAAAAATTCGATCAAGCAATCGGACAAAGACAGTGAAGCGTCAACCTTGTGTTGCAAACTATATCCATACCTTTGCTGTTATCAAAGGGTAAACCTTCAACTGCTACTGATTTGTAACCAATGCTCTTCAGCGCTAACCTGTGAACGATAACGAAATCCATTAATATTAAAATACATATATTATTACAAAAGGGGATAAAAACTAAGTGGTAGTTTTTTTTTCTACAACCATAAATACATTGAAGCAGGATGCTGGCAAAACTTAACTTCGGATGAGAAAGCATTTACATCTTTGTCTATCTAGTTTCCATTCCTTTTCACACAATCAAGGACAGAATTTACAAAAAGTATTTCCATTTTCCACAACTACAATAACCAAAAGCTCCCAACCAGCATAAGAAATAAATTGCAATTTTTGGAAGTAACCACTTCAATCAAGTATCATGATTCTGTAATGTCATCCCGTAATTATTAAATAGAAATAGGAATTTGAATTCATTATAGGATCTAGTTACCTTGTTTTAGGAGATGCCGCCACTCGGACTCGAACCGAGATGCTCTAGCACTGCTTCTTATGACATTACAGAATCATGATACTTGATTGAAGTGGTTACTTCCAAAAATTGCAATTTATTTCTTATGCTGGTTGGGAGCTTTTGGTTATTGTAGTTGTGGAAAATGGAAATACTTTTTGTAAATTCTGTCCTTGATTGTGTGAAAAGGAATGGAAACTAGATAGACAAAGATGTAAATGCTTTCTCATCCGAAGTTAATAAATTGCAATTTTTGGAAGTAACCACTTCAATCAAGTATCATGATTCTGTAATGTCATAATTTAAAGTATGAGATAATGAAGCAAAACTTTCAAGTTAAGGAGAAAGCAGCAGGCTGTAAACCTGAGGTTTGGTGATGTTTTCATGAAAAGTTTGGAAGAACTTACCCACAGGATATGTCCTCATACTCTCCTGTCCCAACTGCCACCTGCTTTGGAGATTCAGCATCTCCTGAAAAGGTAGAGCAAGATTTATACAAGATACAACACTCGTATGTGTACAAAATGGATTTCACATAGATAATACAAGCAATGAGGTCTATAGTTTTAAGATGAAAATCAGCTCTTGTTCAGAATCATGCACATAGGTTCATTGATCAAGCAACAAAATGAGCCTTTCAACAACCAAATACTAATTCAAATAATATTGGTCAGTGTTAAAATGATAAGTATGGAATCAGCATTATAGATATATATGCCACCAATAAGAAAACACTCGTCAAACAGGTTCATTTTCTTACTAACAGATCATAGATGCAGGTGAAAATCTAGAAGTTGCTGTTAGAAGACCTAAAATGAAAGTGTGTTTAGAGAATACATAATTTTATTTTTCTATACAACTTTATTCTCTTCTTTCAAAAGATAAGTCACACTTATTCTGGGAAGTTAGAACATACTACTATTTACGTGGTTGAATGTACACAAAGTGAATAAAGAAAAACATATGGAATTAATAGAACTACCAACCAATAAACTTGACAAATAGAGGCTCCATACCATAAAACCTTCAAATACAAACTTTTAAGGAACATGGTTACCTTTAAGTGTAGTCTTCTCAAGGCGAACACCACTAAGATGGTCACTTCCATGATCTGACTCCAAAAAACTGTCAGGCTTGTGGAAGAATACAAAATGGAGTTCACGTTGACTAAGAACAGGAACGTGCCCAGGTGTTGCTGCCTTACAGATCAACTCATACACGCGCTTTCTGATCCTGTTATTCTTCATTTCTATCTTTGCCATGTAGTCATATAAAGAACAGATAATGAGTTATGTGGATAATCTAAATTATCTTGTTTGGAAATAGCAATCCTAGTTAAATAATCAAATTTATCTTGATTGAAAATACTAACACTCCTAGTTAAATGTGACAATAAATGCATGCCATAATAAAAGTATACCTCATCAGCTGGCGTTGTAACTAAATCTGTTTGCTGGATGTGTATGCTCAAATTCTTAATTCCTGCAAGGTGTAACCAATTCTTAATTGTGGGAATTAAATCGGGTTACATAAACTAATACTCAAGCTAGGACCAGAGAGAAGGTACAAGACAGATCAAAATTCTAAATGGTGAAGGACAAGCCTCCTTGAAGAAAAATGCTGAAAATTTACCGAGAATTTCTCGTAGCTCTTTTGCAGTACAGGCTGCTTGTACTGGTCCACGTCTTCCAACCAAATAAACTTGCCTGAAAATTGCACCCATTAAGTCAGCATAGACCAGCACATTTTGTTTACAGCACATAGTATGTTAGAAAACATACCTTATTGAGCTATCTTCCAAAGCAGCTAATGCATGGGAGGCAATATCTGTTTTTGCCAATTCCTCTGTTGATCTTAAAAGAATACGTGCAACATCAAGAGCTACATTACCCTAAACAAAACAGTCAACCATCAATTAAAATGAAAAATTTTCAATATATTTTAAGCGATTGCACATGCATAACAGACACAGTTTCACTTCAATCAACACGCTCAACTGATTACCACTAGCTAGTAGCTTGTAAACATGTGTTCTTGAGTCCAAAACATAACGTAGGGTGCAGTGGCCACGCATTACACGAAGATATTTATCTACTTTGGAGAAGATAAATACCACCATAATAATTCAGTTTGACCAAATAAGAATCCACTTCCAACGTGAAACTACTTTTTTAAACAAAGATCCTAGTCAAAGTGAATGTGTCTCAGAGCCATTTGTATTAAGGGCACTAGCATAAACACACACAAAGTTACTTCCCAAATGCACAGTTCATCATAAAATGGAATGTATGATTCAATCTTGGTCAACAGAAAAAGAAAACATGAAAGAAGCAAAGATACCTGACCAAGAACAACAGCAGTATCAGTACTTTTCAAGTCAGGATTAAGATTTCTGCAATCTGGATGCCCATTATACCACCAGACAAACTCTCTAGCAGAATATACACCATTTAAATTCTATAGCAAATAACAAAGCAGAACACTGTCAAATTTACAGGCTCAAAAAACAGAATATTCTATCCCAAGGAAAAACATTGCAGTGATATGATGATTATACAAACCTCCCCAGGAATACCAAGAGATCTGTCACTCTCTGCACCATAGGCGAGCACCACCTGCCAAATTATCCATTTTGATTGTTATACTTGCATCAGAACAAACAATAGAATAACAAATGTAGTCAGAAATCCTCCTCAGAGCCAGTATCTTACAGCATTATACATCTCACGCAGCTCAGGTAAAGTTATAGCAGACCCCAGAGACACATTTCCAAAGAATGAGCAACGTTCATTTTGTGCAACCCGAGAAAATTGATTAATCACTATCTGCCACAATGTTGAAGTAATAAGAAGAAGTCGAGCACAAAGTATCTTTATACATATTTTTTTTAACAGAATATATCAATATCACTCCTCAATTCACAAATTGGAACATGACAAATGAATGACTCGCATCTAATTCATCAACAATCCACTATCAGTCAAAGTAGAAACATATGTAATACAAAGACATGAAGTCCCCTTAATTAACAATAGAATCAATTCCCAACAACCACATTTTGGTTATGCAGTTTTCCTGTGGTCTAAACAGCAATTGAATTTTAAACTTAATACTCATAACACCATATGAAGAAAACACCCACATCCCATTTGAAAATAATAAAAAATAATAATAACCTTTGTTTCAGGGTGATCTGGAGCAACACCGGACCTCACTAACCCAAAGGGCGTCGGCAGCCGATCAATTATATCGACTTCTACTCTCTCATATGTCTTCAGAAGCTATCAAATTTCAAGAACAACAACAAAAAGGCACCAACTTTAAGAAATTATACCTCAAAATCTATGCAATCGAAACAAAAGGCTTGACTGAACAAGAGAATCGAAAAACCACACAAGGAAATTCAAACACACTCAAGTATACCTTCTCCGCTGTATAGAAACCTGCAGGCCCGCTGCCAACAACACAAATGCGTAAAGGTGCGGATGAGAGTGTCGTGAAGTTTCTCGAAATCAGCCTCAACTGCCCAAACCTCCCCATATCCTACTGATTTAAAAGAATAATAAGTTCTCTGGCGAGAAGGTTTCTTTATAAGTTTGTGGTTGGAAATTGTGGTATGTGCTCCTCTGATGAAGGTTTAATGACAAAGAACACATACCACAATCTCCATAAATAACTTCCGAATTGCCAACCACCTTACTTCAAGAACAACACCCATAACCCAATATAGATCCTCCCAATATGCTTTCCCATACATTCAACAGCAAAAATTGGTAACACGCTAATAATTATCAAAGGCAATAGATAATCACCGCGCAACAAGAATAACAATGCATAGACAACTTCACAAGTCGGTCGACTTCCAAACTTCCAAGTCGAACAAAATTTTTTCAAATTTACGTCAACAATAAACAATCAACCAAGGAAACCTACGAAGCCCAAACTCCCCTCTCCTCTACACAGAGAACAATAAAATATAAATCTCAAACACAAAAATTAAGAAAGGGTCGACCAAATGCAATCCAAATCAGCCTCGCCACATCGAAACAGCCAAAAAAAAAAAAAACAGAAAAGAAAAACGAGAGAGGGCAATCTAAAAGCTTACTTGTTGCGCGAGAGAGGAGGAGAGAAAAAGGAAATAGAGAGGGAGAGAATCAGAGCAAGGTTGTGGGTTACGCTGGAGGAGGAGGAGGCGTGCAGGCGCAGGCAGGCGGCGGCTCCGGCGGGCGGCAGCTATTGTGAATGGCGCTGTCTCGTTTTCTTTATCTCTCTCGTTGTTGATTTCTCAATATTTGTGTGTGAATTGTGATTCTCTCAATTGAGCGCAAATTAATGGAGTATATTATGCGTATGGGTGAAGATCGAAAGCATCTAAAACCTTGGAGGACACCTAGAACACCTAGAACTTAAGACAATTCAAATATGAAGAAAGTGTAGAGGACAAAGGACAATTTGCGAAAGATATAGTCCCCAGAATTTAAATTCCAGAAAATTATTCCAGAAAATTACAGATAAATGCACACATTTATAAGTGAACTACTACTAAATGCAGCACTTTTACTGGACGCAGCCTCCAGACGATTGCTTTGTCCTGGACCAATTTAAACCTCCCCTCTTTTGTTTTTTACTCACTCTCTTCCGTGCACCTCTAGAAATACTCTAAATTGCAATTTGGTATCATCCGTGATCGGTGTAAAATGTTTGATAACAAAGAAAACCCCGCCGACAAAGTAAAAATTTCACGAAAACATCAGGAAAAACCCATTGAATAGCGAGAGGGGCGGGGCTGCCCGTGATTGCGATTCTACCCAGCCACCCCACCAAGGGCCGAGCAGTCCTAGGATCAGCGTCGGGGGGGCTATGCATGGCGACCGATCGTGGTCGAGGGCACCATGCGTGCCAAGCCATGGCCGAGCGGGCGTCCCGTTGTTTGGGCGGTCAGCATGACCACCCAAGCCTAGGCTCGGGCACTCTTCACAAGCGGTTGTGCCTATTTTTTCATTTTTTTTCATTTTTTCTTGTGAATGTTTATGCATTTAATATATTCAGATAAATAATACAATATGTTACAAGGTTAAAGGTGGCATTCAAAGAGTTTGGTGGTGATGACAACGACTATGGCGAATATTTCGTGACATCAGAAAAGTTTAAGAATGATTCAGATGCGATAGAATGGGTGAAAGCAATGGTCATTGGCGTTGGTTTCGAGTTGGTAATTGCCTCTTACAAGAATAATAGGAAGAAAAAGCTACTAAAATGCACACAGGGGCTAAAGTACAGGGGGTGTCGAGGGATTCAGAAGCATCGTTGCGATCAAACACGAAAACAAAAGCCTGCAAATGTCCTTTCAAATTGTTTGTCCAACTCAAGAAGATGGTTACACTTGGAGGATTCATGTTGCAAAGAAGGGTTCAAGTTCGAGGACACACAACCATGAGTTAGTTGTGTATCCGGCGGGATATCGTCAAATGAATGGCCTCAGCGCAGGTTCAAAGAAGATTGTGCGAGACATGACAACCGCCCAGGCAAACCGTGTGCTATTCTGGCAGCACTGGAGAAGCAAGTCTTGAAGGACAACCCCACGAGGAGACACATGTATAACTATAGAGATTAGTTGTGGATGATTGACTTTGAGGGAAGTGATGTGGTGGGGCAGTTCTTCCATTTGGCGAATGAGCATCATTACGTGCACTGGTCGGAGGTGACCCTGAGAAAAACGTACTGACACATGTCTTTATGGCACATCCAAGTCTGTCAGGTTATTTCGATCATACTCCCTGATTGTTGGCATGGATTTGACATGTAAGACGAATCGATACTGGATGCCCTTCTTTGAGGTTGTTGGTATGACGCCCTGCAACAAAAACTTTATGATTGCTTATGTACTCATGAAGGACAAGACAGAGATCAACTATGGGTGGCTGTTGTAGAAGATCCGGATGCTTATTGGTAACGACGTGCATCCCACAACAATTGTGACCGATCGGGAGTTAGGCTGATGAGACCCATCCATAAGGTGTTTCCACAGACTGCACACCTGCTGTGCACATGGCACATATACAAGGACGTTGAAAATAAGGTGTATAGCTGTGTACGAAGGATAAAGTGTTCGCTGCAGGGTTCACGCACGGCGCGTTTAGAAAGATCCACCGAGCCGCTATGGAAAGTGAATATGCATTAGCCATGGAGTATATGGAACTCAGGTACGCGCATTGGCCTATGATCATTGAGTATATTCGGGGGACCTAGTTGGGGCACAAGGAGAAGTTCGTTTTTGTTTGGACAAACTATGTGCTACATTTGGCAATACTACAATGTATAGAGTTGAGAGTGCCCATAACCAACTTAAGCAATGGTTGAACTCGTCCACTGGGGTGCTTGATACAGTGTGGACGAAGGTGGATAAGGAAATAGGCTCTCAGGTCACCGAGATAAGGTACGTACGTGAACGATTATATAAAGTGTCTTTTCTGTAGACTTACTTGTGATAGCCAATCTAAAATGATTTCATGTGTTTTTAGGAAGATATTGGAAGATTTGCGCCACCGTGTAGGAGCTAAGCACATGACGTTTCCGTTGGACTACATGGAGGGCCGTATATCCCACTACAGTTTAGACTTGCTGGTAGATGAGTTGCATTGGATGACGACTCTGGGGGTAGATGTGAACCAACTCTGTGATTGTGTGATCAGGAATACACATCAGCTTCTATGTGCGTCTAAGATGTTGAAGGCGTATGATACGAATACCCTAATTGGTATCGATCATGTTCACCATTTCTGGACGAAGCTCGAGTACGACGATGATGAAGGAGGAAATGGAGATGCCAATGTGGAGACAAAGGGAGTATCATAGGACCATATATTCCTTCATGCGCTCGTTGAGTAGGTCGAATCCATGGATCACACCATTGCTGCTGATGTTGCCAGGATTATTTATGCGAAATTGAATCCCGAAACTAATAGCTATGGCGAACAACTGTCAAGACAAATGTGAGAGGTTGACCAAAGGAGAGTACTTTGATGAAGCACAATCTGAGTCAGTGGGAGTACAGGGATTAGGGTTGAGGTAGCTCCACAAGCACGTCATATCATCTAGGGCAGAGATTGTTGTCCGCCAACAATTCAAGCACCACTAGTATGTCTTAATAAATTAATTGTTGTTAATGTATTTTTTTTATTTTTGAGTCGTGACTTGGAGTTTCAGATAAAGATGACAGTAATGCGGCAGAGGCTACGAAGTCCCCCCATTTTGACAGGATCCCAAGAATTATTCGGCCTTATGTTATCGGTTGTGTTGATGTGCACACTGGTGGCAATTGTGGCTTCTGGGTGATTGCACACTACGTTGAATGGAGATGAGAAGCAATGGCAGTGGACTCGGAGAAACCTTAAAAATGAGCTAAACACGAACCGGCACCTTTACATGCCCATATACTTGGACGGGATCGATATGGTTGCTGATTGTGATGATTTGGTTATTGTGATTAGTTGGACTTAATCTCGAATTATCTTGACTTAATGATTGGATTATGGATTAATGGTGTAATTAATTTTAATTTTGGAAATTTAGTGTTTGACGAAGCCAAATTGGAAGCAAACCTTACCCAAATCCTTCCTTTAAAATTAAACAAGATTATAGGGTTGTTGAAAATGCCAAGTGTTTAAATGGAATTGTTGGACTTAACCATATTGGGTCTTTTAGAGTTAATAATTTGAATTTCTTGTATTTAATCGTTTATAGGAAAATTTAATTTGTCTAAATTTTAAATGACTAATAAGTTGAAATGGGTAATTAATTAGATTCTATTTTGGTTTATAGGATTTCCGAACCCCAATAGCTGTTGAGGCTCGGTGTAGCAGTTGAGACTCAGTAGATTTTAAGAAGATTGTTGATAGCGGTAAGAAAACTTACACTCGAGCAACCATAAATCCCAATTAGATATTATAGTGCGGGTAATAGTTGTATTATTACTCGCTTGAGTAAATTTAAATAAATGTAATTTATTTATTGGCGTTAGAATTATAATCAACACTTTTACTACAAATATACAGCTGTCCCAATTAATAATCTGGATGAATCCAGGTCGTATTCCTCAGGGAAGGGAATCAAAATAGGTTAATTGAATATACGAATCTTTTATAGCAAAGAAAAAGAAGTGCAATAAATTTCAAGATTTGATTTTTAAGAAGGTGAATGATTAACAAAAACTGTAAATGAGAACTTGTTTGTAACCTCTAGAATGTGCAACGAAAATTCCAATTAAAAATGAGTGGGCTCCCTAGGGTTCTAATATTTTTCTTTCGGATTATTTCAATTCCTCTTGTAATCTGATTTAATCAATTCCAAGCTCCCTATAGATTAGAAAATTTATTGTTATTCCTAAATTCTAAATAATCTAACCTACAACGGGCACGACTTGATGGTTCTCTTGTCTAGTTCTCCCACTAGTAATGTTATCTAATTGAATTTCCTATTGAAATCCCTTCCCGTGTATCAAGATAGGGTTAATTGAACAGGATGCAGAATTAGCCATATTTCATAACATAAAGATATTTTCAATCAAATAAAACCTTAATTGAGGAAAACAAATAGAGTCAAAACATCATTTAGAAAAACATTAATCACCTAGGGTTCCCAACAAAATATTTAGTCACACATGGCTTGAATCAAATGCAATGTATTCAAAAGAAAGAACATCACAATGAATAAAAGCATGTAAAACACAACCACTCCGTGGTATCAAGTCGTCATTGCCCTTTCATGTTGGATGTCTTGAATACCTTGGCTTTTGGATTGAAGGAAGCTCTCGTTGCAAAGTCTCCACAAGAACTCTTTTTGAATATTGTATATGTCAAAAAAATCCCTCTTCAATCGTGTCTAGTCCCCCATCTTTTCAGAATTTTTTCCTTTTTCTTCCTCTCTGGCTGCTGGGCATTTCTCAGACTTCAGGCCCTTTTTCCACAAAGCGCGCGGTTCACAAGGACCGCGCGATATTGACTTTCGAAACTACTAGTTCTCGCACGGTCGTCCACAAGGACCGTGCCTCTCCTCTGGTCAGGATTTCTGTTTTGCACGCAGTTTGAGGTGTTGTTCTGGGTCCTAAGCGCGGGGCTTTCAGTTCCACAGCTTCGAACTTCAAATTTTTCAGTCCTGCATCTCTGTACACAACCTCAAACAACATAAAACAACACAAATCACATCAAACATCCAAATTAACTCAAAATCATTCATTTCCAATGTTTGACATTTAAATATTCAAAAGTTCGATAGAAAAATTCTTTAAAGCATTGCCTAAAAACCTTACCTTTTGCAAGGCATCATTTATTTTTATGAATATTTATTTATTCCTTGAAATTTTTGGTTTAAGGAACCCTTATCTGGAATTTGTTATCGGTTGGAAAATATTAAGCCTACTAATGTTGGGCATGTGACTTTGATTCCTCGTTCCGAGTTAGGCTCGGCAAATAAGAAGAATAATTAATCAATTATATGATTAATATAATTAATGCATGCGGCATTAAAATTCGTTAATCACATAAAGTGAAAGAAAGAGCGAGTCCCCTTTGGATTTCTTTTGATAGCATTTTAAGCCAAAGATCACTAAGGAATTTAGTTCCAAGTAACCATGATCTATACGCATTGGGTTCGCTCCCTTGTATAAGGTTTTTTTGGTAATTTAAGAATAGATGAAGGAGGCTAGTGAGTCCTATGTGCCTATAACGTCCCTTTAAAGATTCACCCACCTAAGAGTACACTACTGGGTTTTGTGTGTCTTGAATGTACATGGACAATCACCATAATGTTTCTCTTATCTATTTTCGATTGCTTCCATGTGGAATATGTTGATTGGGTTATTCCATTTGTTCATCACCCTTAGAAGAAATTAGGATTGGCAAGTGGGGCCTCCTGATTATCCATTACCACTCTTAAGTTCTAAGTTTACTGCATCTGTGGAGCACACCAAGTGGATTATACCATGAGTTGTGCCGAGTTAAGCTGAGCACGAGAGATGGGTAGCATCCTGAGATATGCCACACTTGTAAAGTGAACAAGTGATTAGGCATGTAAAAATACGATAGCTAGTTCCATATTTAGGCATGCATGATCAACCCATAGGCATTGAGAGGATATACGATCCCTAAATGCATTGGAAGGATATGCAGGGGTCAGCGGTGATCTTTTTTTGCTGCATGTTTTTAAACTGCATACTTTTCTTCATGACTGGCATGTGCTTAGATGTATTCATGATTTGACTGAGTTGTTTATGCATGATTTAAAAGCAATAAGTTGGTTAGTAAATTGAAGATATTTCCATCTTGGTTATGATTGCATGGATTGCATATTACTAATTGTTTATATTATTCTTACTTAATCTTATGGCTAATGATGCTAGTGTTGTATCACATGTGAAGGATAGGGGTTTGAGGATACCCTCCGGCCCAGTACGAGCATCTGGAATGAATTAGTCTCATGGATTTTGTGAGGATGAGAGAACATGCATATCTTATTTTGCATCCTTGTTTTCAATCTGACTTAGCATTTGCTGTAGGGATTTTTATTTATATTTTGAAATCAGTACTCATGTAATATTTAATCGTAATCGACTTGTATTAAATGGCCAAGTCTCAGTGTGGAACTTATTTTTACTTTTAAGATGTTGGCCTGTAATTAATTTTCTTTACTTTAATTACTTCATATGGTCTTGATTGATAATTCTAAGTTGTTAGTGAGCTGTGATCAAAAGGGAACAATTTTCCTGAAATCCTACGTACTCTGATAGATGAGATAATGTTAGCCTAAATATTTTGATTTAATGAGGATTTTGGAAGATTTCCTTAGTAAATTAGGTATGGTGGTAACATTGCTAATGTCGGAAATCGGGGTATTACATGTAGGCCGCTTAGTGCTGGCCTAATATTACTTAAGGCCCAAAAATGTCTCAACTAGGATGCAATTTGGACCCGGTCATAGGTGAGGTTACATGTTCTCAAAAGGTGGTCAACACCCAATCATTGACCATTTCCGATTGAAAGGACATTTAATACAAGGTGATTTGGAAATCAAGGAGCATTGTTGTTTTTCTATATCAACGAATGTTGATCAAATGGTCTGCCAACTTACGGATTAATCGACACACTTGTTAGTTACCTTTCTAGCCGAAAGAGATTTCGTTAATACACACACAAATAGAAGCTATCCATTATTACTCAACAAATTGTAATTATCACTTACATTCTAATTGTGCCTTTAATTCCCAACATTCCCATTTTTCAACATGAAAACAATTTTGTGTATATTCTCAATCATCTTCTTGGGATTTTCCCAAAGCTACCAAGACATAAAATTTTCACAACCACCCTTTCACAAAACCCAAATTGCTAAAGCTTGCTATGCCTACATTCCTATCTCAATTGATGCAATCAACAATCACACCTCTCAATTTCTTTATAGTGCTTGTGTCAAAGCATCTATTGGTGAGATCTCATAAGCCTCCAACGAACTCAGGAAGAAAGAAATGTCATCCAAAGGACTACATGAAAATACAGCATTGAAAACTTGTCAAGAATATCTTTCCTGGGCATTGTACAACCGCAACATGTCCCTTCCTACAAAGGCTAAAGCCCTAACAGCCCACAAGGCTCAGGCCGACTTCAGGACATGGCTAAGTGCAGCTGTAGCCGATGTGCAAACCTGCATAGATGGATTTAAATCCAATGAGGCAAGAAATATTGTGACAGATTTGGATATGTCTATTAAACTTATTACCGCTAGCTTGACGATCTTGAACAAGATCAATAGCCACACAATCCCACATGAAAGGTCATCATACGATGTGATTTTAGGGCAACGAATGGTCAATCTGGAGCCTACTTGGCTGTCTGTTAAGGGAAAAATGCTGATGCAGGGTTTGAAGAAACAGGTGAAGCCCAATCTCGTCGTGGCAAATGATGGAACAGGCAACTACAAGACAATACAAGAAGCCGTTGAGGCTGCACCTTCACTAAGAGAGGAAAGATTTGTTATATATGTAAAGAAAGGATTGTATCTAGAACATAGTGAGGGTGAGGAATGAGAAATGGGATGTGATGATTTATGGCGATGGTATTGGAAACACTATTGTTTCTGGTCATCTTTCTGTTGACGATGATCATCGAACATCACCTGCATCGACTGCTACCTTTAGTAAGTAGTTTATTCTCTATTTGATCAGTTGTATTGAGTCTCTTTCTTGCTTGGAAAGATTGAGTTTGGTTCATCGGTAGAGGGCAGATCGCGCGATACCCCATCAGGATCATATCTTATTTGATACCCATGCATTTAGAGTTTTATGTTTCTTCAATAGAATTAAAATGATAAATTATGTCGTACGTTTGCTTTCATTGATGGGATGAAGTTATTTTTACGAATCATCTCACCCCATACTCTAATAAATTTTTTACTACAATATGAACAACTGTCTATGGTAAGGGATTCATGGCCATGGACATGGATTTCCGCAACATGGCCTGGCCAACAAAACTTCAAACCGTAGCCTTAATGTCAACTTCTGATCAATCAGTCTTCTACTCGTGTCTCATAGATGCATATCAAGACACTCTCTTTGCACATTCCAACCGAAAATTTTACTGCTAGTGCCAAATACTAGGGACAATAGACTTCATATTTGGCAACGCGGCTGCTGTATGTGCTTTCATTGATGGGATGAAGTTATTTTTACGAATCATCTCACCCCATACTCTAATAAATTTTTTACTACAATATGAACAACTGTCTATGGTAAGGGATTCATGGCCATTGACATGGATTTCCGCAACATGGCCTGGCCAACAAAACTTCAAACCGTAGCCTTAATGTCAACTTCTGATCAATCAGTCTTCTACTGGTGTCTCATAGATGCATATCAAGACACTCTCTTTGCACATTCCAACCGAAAATTTTACTGCTAGTGCCAAATAATAGGGACAGTAGACTTCATATTTGGCAACGCGGCTGCTGGATGTGCTTTCATTGATGGGATGAAGTTATTTTTACGAATCATCTCACCCCATACTCTAATAAATTTTTTACTACAATATGAACAACTGTCTATGGTAAGGGATTCATGGCCATGGACATGGGTTTCCGCAACATGGCCTGGCCAACAAAACTTCAAACCGTAGCCTTAATGTCAACTTCTGGTCAATCAGTCTTCTACTGGTGTCTCATAGATGCATATCAAGACACTCTCTTTGCACATTCCAACCGAAAATTTTACTGCTAGTGCCAAATACTAGGGACAATAGACTTCATATTTGGCAACACGGCTGCTGTCATCCAAAACAGTAATGTAATCGTTAGGCGACCATTATCTCCACACACATTCATAACTGCTCAGGGAAAAGAGAAGCCCAAACCAACAGTGGATTCTCCATACAAAACTGCAACATCTCTGCTGCTGAGAATCTTGACGGCATCAAGTCATACTTGGGTCATCCGTGGAAGAAATACTCCAGCACCGTGATTATGGAAAGCGACTTGGGAGGGTTCATAAGCCGGGAGGGATGGTCGTCATGGCAACAAGGGGGGGGGGGGGGGGGGGGGGGGGGGGGGGGGGGGGGGGGGGGGGGGGGGGGGGGGGGGGGGGGGGGGGGGGGGGGGGGAGGGGGGAGGGGGGGGGGGTAAGAAAGGAGATATGCAGAGATCTGGCTAGTGGCTATACATGACCTAAATTTTTTATCACACAATTGATTGTGGAACATATGTACTAAATATTTTTTAATTATAAAATATAAATTTTATTCTAAATATTATAAATTCTAAAAATTAAAATATAAAATAAAACTTAATATAATTTGAGAAATACATATGATCTATTGAATTTGTGGGACCATGAGCCCATTTCCATACCCGAAATGACATGTAGTTGTTTAGGAAAAAAATACAAAGACATCCCACAGATAGTTAGAGTTGAAGAATTGGATGATCTCATGTTTGCCCACAGATAGTTAGAATTGGTTGCCTCAGATTCTAAAGTCCAAAACATTTTAAGCATTTTCTTAATATCTTTTATTACTAAATTAATTTCATCCTCTTCAAATTTTGTCCTTTCCTTCCTATGCACTAGTGGACCCAGCCTTCGATACGGTGGGCTTCATTTTAATAATAAAATTAATAAGTAGTCTAATTTATTATTAATCAAATTAATAACTAGTCCAGCCCAGTCTTGGATGGGCTCAAGAATTATTAAAAAAAAAAAAAGTTGGACCCATTCTTTTTATGAGTTTTTCTTCTTTCTTGGTAATTAACTTCATTCTCTCTCTTTTTTTTTCGTTTTTCTTTAAAAAT
>MAYD01546104.1:0-15576 GCA_001909325.1 Ruellia speciosa
ATTCAAGTTGCGGGTATTAGTGGGATGGATAACTACATTGAAACGTTCAGTGGCTTTGTGTTTGATTCTTGGGGCCCAACCATAGCAAAATATTATCCCAAATCAGTCAACCAGGTTAGTACATTAATTCGTTTAATCATTGCATGCATCTTTCCATGTAGTGGCCCATTTACCCCGGTTTCTTTATTTGACTTTAAACTTGAGCTCAAGTTTGATTTGAAGCTAAACAACTATTTGACATGTGAAAGTTTAAACAATATTTTTGCGCATTTACTTAACAAACTAAGCTTGATTCATTTAACAAACGAATCAAGATTAAATATCAAAAGCCCGGCCTATCTATATACCTATATAGAAGACATTACTATCATTTGTTGTTCAATGTGCAGACAAGTTCTGAGCTTCCAACGCCCAATTAGGAGTGATTGTTGAGAAAGTAGCTCGTCCGTTCTCAGTGACAATCCAAGAGTTACATTCAACTATTTCCAAGATCCATGGGACATTGACACGTGTGTTCAAGGCATGGAAATCGTCCAAAAAGTAGTTGAATCTCAGTCACTTGCACCTTTCCTGTATCCGTCCACTTCATTCCAATCCTTTGTCAACTTAACATTAGCAGCTCCCCACCAACCAGAGGCCAAAACACCCAGAAGCCGCTTACTCCTTAAGGCAGTTCTGTAATGACACTGTGACGACCATTTGGCATTATCATGGAGGGTGCCAAGTGGATTAAGTCGTCGATCGTGAATATAAAGTTATTGGTGTGGATGCATTGCGTGTTGTTGATGGATCGACATTTAATAACTCTCCTGGAACCAATCTTCAAGCCACAGTTATGATGCTTGGAAGGTCGTGATTTTGTTTAGTACTTTGAAATAATCTATAATTTGAATTTATGCGCAAAATTGAAGTAAAATTATTGTATTTTCTGATGATGCAGGTATATGGGACAGAAAATTCTGCAGGAACGAGTTCATAATTGAAATAAATATATATCCAGTATGGGTGCAATAAATTACTTCCACATCTCGAGGACGAGAAGAAGATTATGCGACTAATAATAAAGAATATGTTCTTATTTTAAAGAAAGACCAAATGATCATAACAAGATTTTCCATGTAGGAAGAATCAATGCAACACAACAAAAGTAAACAAAGTTAGCACAAGCTGAGTAAGGGAACTAAATGTAATGCCTCAAATTCCCATTGGGTACATGCTACGCCTAGTTCCAATTATACAAGGCAGGTAAATCATACAAGCATATAACAAGTATTACATTCTAGTTCTAATTAATGTGTCAAGTGAGGAAAACTGGAAAAACATACTTTCATAATATTTAAATAAGGTACAAACATCAGAAAGCATACATAACCAGCAAACCCCTTTCCACAAAGTACAACATGCAACGACCAATATATATATATATATATATATATATATATATATATATATAAGATGTCTCCATTCGCCCCGCCCGTATGCGCTAATCCTTTCTAGCAAGATTACCTAAAAAGTAACATAAAATTTGGAGATCAACGAAGGTTGAGTAAGGAGGTTCCATGTTGGCAAAATCCTCTTTTGTAGAGAAAAGATTTGAAGGGTTGTTGAAAATTCATTAACGGTGTTACACAAGTAATATCATCATGTAAGTCATAATTAAATAAGTGATTGAATAAATAAATAGATACATAATTTAAAGTGCATACCTAGATGCAATGCAATAGAGAATCATGCCTATCGCGCATCTTGTCGAACTCGTCAGTTAATCAGGGACGCTACGGGCCTCTCACCCCCAGTATGAAACAACCTTTAGGACGTCTATTCAACCATATAAGAGGAATGTCATGGGGACGAGTCTAACAATCAAACAAGTAGTAAAGTCATCGGTCATCACAACCAGCAATAGCTAAATCAGTATTTGCCCAAACAGGGTGTTTATCATATCAAATCATGATTTCTCATAACAGGACTCTTTCCAAAACCCACAAGTTAACTCCAAACCATTCACTTAAGAAATTCTTTTCAATAACCAAGTTTACTCAAAAAGCTTTTATGAAGGTATTTCTGTAGAATCCATATTAGTCCAAAAATAGTTAGAGTCGTAAAATCAAATACTGATTTGAGTCAATAAAATCCAATTCCAGAGGTTATTATAAAAATTCAACAGCTATTGTCTTGTCATAAATAACCAAATAAGTCACAATATTAAATCCACGGTGGTAAGATAGGTCAGATGTTGCAATCGCATTATCAGTCAAATTCCATATTTATCACACATGATAGTCCTAAGTGGTCATCAAACGGGGTGACATCGTGTGGTTCAACCCACAATCCTAAGGAACACATGACCCCTGATTGAATTGCGATCTAGTCAGGTCCTATGGTTCTTCAGCAGTCTTGAAGCCAACCGTGGCTTGGATCGCAAGCTACTAAACAAAGTAAAAAAATTATGCAAAAATTTCATCAGGAGCTACATCGAATTTGATAGATTCCAAACACCTAAAAGTTAAACCCTTGCCTAATTATTTAATTGCCTAGAAAAATTATTGAAAGTCCCAAAAACCCTAAATTCTAGCATCAACCAGCTCACTTCCAAGGCTTCTACACAATTCAATACCAATCCAAATTACAACCCATTTGATTCTATAGAATGGTAGGCTCAACGTACTTGAAATTACTTTGAGGAAACAAAAGCAGACAAGGTCTCCAACATGTTGAAAATCAATCTCGAAAACCGTCACCCGACACTATCACATACAACTTTAGAAGTATAAAACTCTATCAAAATGAATCCTTTGGTGATTCTAAGAAATCTAATGAAACTATAGTATTATATACATAGAACAACTTACATTAAGGATTCAAAGTCTGAAAAGGTCTAAAAACACTTGAAGATTACCCTCTGACTTGCTTCCTTAAACATTCATCATACTTGTGACCCTTTTTCATCCCCCAAGGTGTAGGACAAGAAATTAGGAAAAGGGACTGTAAACCTACAAATGAAGGAAAAACAAGGCTGAAAAGATTGAAGTAGAAGAAATCGTGGAAAACACAAGCAGTAAAAAACATTAAAGCGTGCAACAATATATGGAAAGTAGTAAACATCACATTGTCCCACACCGATGCTTCAACCACAACATACGTAATCCAAGATGAAATACAAGACTCATGCAGTGATTACTAACTTAGGACTTAGCTGTACATCGTGGCGCTATAGCAAGTCACTCGAATCATAAATATCCACAGTGTCTGTTACTAGTATGAAGAACGTTACTCGTGGTCTCTACATATACAAGGATGCCCAGCACCTACATAGTGTGCGTCACTAGTGGTCTCTTACTCAACATGATCTCACATATATAATGGCTTGCCAAAGTCTAGAGATCAACATATACTCATCGACTTCGATATTGCAATATCGTGCAAATCCAAGCATATAAACCATCTCATGAATTGACACATCCTATGAGATAACAACCTAGAACTCACTAGATTCACTAGTAGAAAAAATTAGCGATAGCACCTCCCATTAACACCGGGCCAAAATTAAACCCGCATCTAATAGCCATTTGAACCGGGCGGAAATTGAAGCCCGCATCTATTGGTCAATTGAACCGGGCCAAAATAAAAACTCGGTGCAATAACTCGACCTGTTGCACCTGGCATGGACAGAGCCCGCATCAAATAACCAATTACACCGGGCGTATCCTACAGCCCGGAGCAATCTTAAAGATCAATTGCATCGGGCTCTGTCGATGTCCGTATCAAAAACCTATTGCACCGGGCATGAAGTAACGCCCGGTGAAATAAGGTCTCCATGGGTCTCCACGGGTCTACTCTTTTGATACGGGCATCATGAAGGCCCGTATAAGTCACGAAGGCCCGTATAAATTAACCTATAGCACCGGGCATGAACGATATGCCCGGTGCAATTACTCTTTTTCACGGGTTTAAATTATTTCCCCCAAAAACCCCATCATTCAGCAGCATTGCAATAAGGGTTTAAATTTGTTCCTCACCATCGCACCATTGCCAAAATTCCAAGCGCACGAGAAATTGCCAAGCCCTAGATCCCCAGCCATATTTGGAATCAGCGGGAGGTGCGCGAGCAGCAACAGTGAACCAGCTGTGTCGACCGCGAGCAGTGGCAGCGGTTTATTTTCGGTGCACAAGAAATTCCCCAACCTTAGATCCATGGCCGTATGTGGATTCAGCGCGCAGTGCGAGAGCAACGGCGGTGAACCAAATCTGTCAGTCGCAAGCAGTGGCAGCAAATGAGGTGGTTAGAAGGTAATTTGTTTCCGGTTTGTTATGCATTTGTGCTATTTGTTTAGATTAGGTTTAACTTGTGAATTTTCGGCTGTTTTTTGTTTTGGTAAACGTGACTTACTATTTTTGATAAACGTGACCTACTGTTCAAAATAGAAACTCTATCAGTTCTGCAGGAAAGTCCACCCCTTCTATTATGATCGGAATACTCTGGAACATCCTATTGCAAAGAATGACCCTGCCGGATGGTAGCACTACTATCATCCGGATTTTTACAGAAGACATCATTCCACAAAGAGAAGAGAAGCAAGAACATAAGAAAGAGCAAGATGCACCTAAATTGAAAAGAACGAAAATGGGCCTATCTGAAATCAAGAATGTACCCGTAATGACGTCGGCTCTATTCTCTGCCTCAGTTCTGTTCATCACATTCAGCCGTCCACTCTGCTTGTTCCATGGGGCCTGTTTAACCTGTTTCCCCTTATTCTGAATAGTCTTCTACAGTTGGCTCTGACCGGTAGCCATATTGGGAGGTTGTGGACATGCTCTGTCCACGTGACCTTCCCGTCCACTGCTGTAGCAAACAAATGGAGTGCCATCACATTGGTATCCATAGTGACTCTTGCCACAACGCTTGCACTAATTCCTGGATCCCTCAGACTAAATCATCTATCCTTTCCCTTTCGACTGGTTCTGATTCTGCTTTCTACTTTGCTGTAACTGTTCCTTTTTTCCTCCCGATCTCACCATCTGCAAAGGCTGCGCATCGCGAATCATAATGCCCTTCTGTCATTTTCTGTCCCTCTCCTCCTGCTGTCGTTCCTGATATGACTGATCGAACCTCCTAGCCTGATTAGCTGCTCGTTCGTACATCTCTTTTACTGTAGTCAAACCAAGAGCTGACACAACGTTTCTGATGTGGGGAAGCAGACCACCCTCAAAGTGATCCACCAAGTATTCATCTGTCTTGCACCCTTCTGGCAGGTACTTTGACAACTCAGTGAATTTAGCATGATACTCTGCCACTGACATCCCTTCGTCATCTTCAGGCTCTCGAACTCACTAGCTTTAATCTTTCTCATACAGATAGGGAAGAATCGGGTTATAAGAGGTCTCACTGGCTAAACCAGCATCAGCTGCGTTATAAGAGGTCTATTACATAGAGCCTCTTGCTTACTATTGAGCTACCGTTACCGTGTATTTCTCTTCATCTTCGTCAACGCCTGAACTCTATAGATAACAGAATGTTTCCTTTGCTAGCCCTGAAATCGTTGCTTTCAATGTTAATTGAGTACCTAGTTCTCCAACGGCGGGCTTCACCATCCAAGTAGTGAATGTCCACCCTTTGGTCCTCAGGGCACTTGGCAACCCTAAAAGCACCGTCCATTCAACTCAGCCATCATTCAAGTTCGGCTGGGTCGGTAGATCCGAAGAACTGGGGTGGTTTTGTCCTCGCCACCTCTTTAAAATGATTCACTGTAGTCCCCTGGCTCATTCTGTTCATGAAGGCCATAAACTGTGCGAACGGGTCCATAGCTGGCGCCTCTGGCATAGCTGGCTAATTCTGCTCTGCAACCCCTCTGGGTACTCTGGGCGGAACATTACCGACAGATTCCTCTTCGACGTCCTAATTCTCAACCTCAGGAGCCTCATTCTGAACTGGAATTGGTTGAACCCTTCTAGGCGGCTTCTATAAAGACACGGAGTGCTTGTCAGTGCCAACGGCCCCATTTAACTTTCATGTGGAAGGGTCAATACCACATCAGCACCAACTTGCATACATACATCAACCACAAGAAGAAAGAAAAACCCCCTCTCACATTTAAACGTCTATGTGTTAACAACATGTTACGGATAACCCTAACATGTCCCTATTCACACTTCAGTGCTTTGGTGTACAATTCGGCCTTGGATGATTCCAGCCAACCTTGCCCAAGCATACCCCACACTTGATAACGGGCTAGTCGGTGGAGTCCCCGTTGTTCAAGTTACTTTCAGGTCGTTATTTACTCTTCATAGTTTTGTGTTAACTGTTTGCAATAGCTTACAGTCTTGATTTTGGTTTGGTTGCATTGTGTTTGATGCATGAAAAGGTTTTGAAACCCGTTGAGAGGCATGTTGGAGATGCACTCGATGTGGATCATATTGCATACGGTTTATGCATTTATTTACCGCGTGTATGTTCCATACTTAATCTTTCGACTAACTGTGCTTTATGCATACAGGTGTTAAGTGTCCTGAGGATATACCTCCAGGCCACTAAGATCACGCGGGTAAGGCTTTCGCCTTTGGGTTTTGTGAGGACGAGAGGACATATTCGTTTAACTGTTATATGTGTTGTATTTCAGTTACTGATGTATGTCTTAACTCTTATACCTCATGTCATTTTGTTTACCGGCTTGTATTAAATAGCCGAGTCCCGGACGTGGGACATGCTTTTGTAAACTGGTATCGCATGCTTCGCTAGTAATAGAACCTTTCTATTATTTCGCGTGACTTGGGTGACTGACTGTTTCATGGTAAGATTCAGTATGTCGAGCTGTGATCAGAGGGGACACACTTCCTGAAATCCAGCGTACTCTGATAGGATTAGGGAATATGGTTAGCCTTAGCACCGAGCTTATTGAGGGTTAGGCCGTAGAACCCAAGGTAAGTTAGGTGTGGCGGTAACATCATCCGGTTATGGGAATCGGGATGTTACAAAAGCTCTCGATTATGTACGGACAGATTCTCGATTATGGGCAATTTCTCGATCATGCAGAAATACTCGATCATGCACAGATTCTCGATTATGGTTCAGGTTCTCGATTATGGAGGCAATAGTCGATTATACATCAAATACTCAATTATGCAGTAGAAGACTCGATTATACAACAATTCTCAATTATGAGGCAGCAAGACACAATACTCAATTCTACTCCTTTAATACCCAATTCTCGATTATTGACCTTATCACCTATAATTCACGATACTCGAACTTAACACTGCAATACGCGAACATGCAGTAAATATACGATACACGATCATGCAGCACAATACTCCTTCTCAATTCTAATTTACCTAATACACGATATTACTGAAGGCAGGAGGGAATAAGGCTGGAGCATGACCAATGATCGAGAATCATGTCTTTTAAAAATACACAATACACGATCATTACAAGGGGAAATACACGATTATTGAGCAGATTCATGTCTTCTTTAATTTCTTGTTTCAGCAGTGTTCATGGCTTGGGGAATTTAATTTAATACTCGATCATTATTCACACAGTACTCCCTTTAACATTTTCCCACCTATAAATAGAACACTTAGCTTTTCAGATTCATTTAATTCACTTCATCTTCTTCAACCTACCAACATTTATTCCAGAGTTCTAAGTTCATAGCTGCTTCCACGCTTAGATCTACATATTTATATATGGTAAATATAAAATCATTTTACATATTCTTAACCACCACACGTTGGGCAACATTGCAAAACCCCTAAAACATAACCAACCTTGACCCAAGTCCAGCCAAGGCCTAACCCAAGCCCAAGCAGCCATCAGCCCAGCAGCCGGAAGCTTCCAGCTGCCACTGGAGGCCGCGCGGTCGACACCGACCGCGGGCAAGGACCGCGCGCCGCGCCGCCCTTGTTTTCTTCATTTTTTTCAACTTTTCCGGATGTTTGTTCCCCGGGAGCCTCCTGTAAATACCTAGCTTCACTCCCCGTTTCAATCATCACCTCCAATCTTCTCCTCTCTAAGCAATTGAGAGTTCCGGTGAGGTTTTGACAGTTTTTCTGACGACGAGAGCGCAAGGTGTTCGAGAGATTCGTTTCCAACTCGAGTGAAGGGGTGGGGAGATCTTGAAAGGTTTAGAACGTTCGAGCTCAAGAGTTGACGTTAAGGCAAGGGTTTACATTGAGTTTATTCTAGTTTTATACATGCTAACGTAGGATTATTATTTCCCGATCGATGCATGTGAGCCGTGCATGTTGTCCACATTGGATACGAGGTGGCACGTTCTTTCCTCATACTCGTACGTTCATATTGATTCTAAGATGATGCTTCAAGGATGGTTTCTAGACTCAGTTATGCTTATACATGTTTAATTCTCGTTGATACGTAAGGATATAATGCCGAATTGAACTAATGATCGAAGACGTGATAATAGTGGAGATCGTGTTATAAAGTTTGATTGATTATTTTGAGATGATACTTATTGCATTGCCGGTACATGGCTTTGGCAAAGCTTGATCCATATGCATATTTTGCATGAGCACTCGCATTATGAGCTACTGTGGAATGGCCCGGTCCTGTCAAACAGGTCGATATAGGGTCGAAAGAAAAGAAAAGTTGGCCCGGTCCTGTCAAGCAGGTCGATATAGGGTCCTGATGGTTATGCCAGGTGAGGCATGTTTTGCCGAGATAGGTGTGGATCGTAGATAGGCGCCGGCCTAGGCATGCATTGCATATAGGATAGATGTATGTTGTATTGTATTTGAAGCACCGGTATGGGATGGCGTGATAGTTTATGTGATGTTTACTTGTATGTTTATTTGACTAACTAACCCCGATTATCCCCAGATACTCTGTACGTTGTACTGACTCCTTGCTTGTGTTTGTTTTTAGATGCTCCTGGAGACGTAGCAGCATGACGGGGTTTGGGATCTGAGCGGACTGAATCTAGTATAGGATGCCTAGTGGTTATCTTTATGTTTTCGAATTTCTCTTTGCAGGGCGTATGCCCGGACATGTTCTTAACTATTGTTGAACTTGATCTTTTCTAATGGAAGTATTATTTTAAGGATATTTAATCCTTGTTTGTGTACGTGTACCCAGCCTTGTATTAGGAAGTTTAGACTGACTGGCCACCAGTCTGGACAAACTAATAAGGCGGTAGTGCTCTCGAAAAGGTTCAAAATTTTCGGGGCGTTACAAAGTTGTATTAGAGCTAGAATACTTTTAATAAATCCTAAAACTGGTAGACATAGGTGGTGAGAGTGTGCGGGGGAATGCATATAGAATAGAAATTTGCATTGATAACTTATCTCTTTATGTTTCTTAAATGCTGCATAACCTCAAACTTGACCACAGAATGGTAAATTCCGCGGTAAGTACTGAGGGAACTCCAGGAGATCCTTGATGCGAGAACTTTTGGTGGCGTGCTAACCTACGAAAGTGGTACTAATCCACTAACTGTCTTTAGTTCAGAATGCCGCCAAGACGTGCAGTAGGAACAGGCAGGCTGGGTAGGCGTCGAAGGAACCCCGGACCTCACATGGGAGATCGTGTGGGGAATGGTGTGGAGGAAGAGATTCGAGATGTTTACCCAGATGAGGAACAAGTACCACATGAAGAACTTAGAAGACAGGAAGTACCTTCAACTGAACCACAGCAGCCACAACAACAATCGAATGCTATGCCAACCTTTGACCCTACATTCCTCTTCCAACAATTTGTGACGACATTTTAAGCAATGCAACACATGCAAAGTACTCAGGTCCCTGCCATATCTGCTCCAGCATGACCAAGTCAAACACATGTCGATTACATTGAAATGGCCAAACTCCAATGACCCCCGACTTTCGCAGGAGAAGCAGACCCCTTAGTATTCGATAACTGCATATACCAAATGGTTAACATTTTTCAGTATATTGGTTGCCCTGACAACTACAAGGTATTGGTCGCTGCACGCTTCTTGGATGGAGCAACATTATGCTGGTGGCGATCAAGTGAGACATCATTAATATCACAACTAGGATTTGGATGAACAGAGTTCAAGGAAGCCTTGAATGCCCATTTCTACATGTCCCAAATGATTGGTGCCAAGAAACGTGAATTCCTGAACCTGGTGCAAACCGATACTAGGACTGTAACCGTGTATCACTAGAAATTCATAGAGTTGATGAGAGTCACACCAGAACTAGTTGCCACAGAGACCGACCAAGTCCGGAAATTCGTAAAAGGTTTTAAGGCTGAAATTAGCGTTGGACAAGGGGATCGTTGAGCAAGCCTCACTTCCCACCGTGTTTGATAAAGCTTTGTTCGTTAAAAGAAGACGAGCAGATGAGTGACGTACATGGCAGAATAAGAAAAGGGAACGCGAGTCTAGGCAGGATAAGGATCACCGGGGTGGTACACGCCAACGCTTCGATAGGGGACGATATGATGGAACTACAGGGCGTGGAGGAGGACAAGTAGAAGGACGTGGATGAGGCGGAGGAGGACAGCCTCGAGCATAAGCCCAAAAGGAACCACAGTAGAATGTTTACTTGGAACTATCGAGAGGTGGGCCATTATAGGAGAAACTGTCCCCGAGCACCACAGAATAAACAGCCGCAGAACACCGATACGACGACGGGATATGGCAAGGCTCCTCAAGCGGGACGAGAAGGCCACTTGAATGTCATTGAGAAAGCAGAAGCTGAGCGCCGGGATGATGTCCTTGCGGGTACGATTTGACTTGATCTCTTTTACTGCGTTAGTTTTTGCGATTTAGGCTTAGGACTGTTAACGTCTATGCCTTAAAATCGATGCTTATCACATCACATCCCACTTTGGTACTATTTGATTCCGGTGCTTCATGCTCTTTCATTGCTATGGACTTTGTGAATAAACACAACCTTGGACCATTGGTACCCTATCAAATGCCGATCCCCTTACCATCCGGAGAGATCAGAGAGTGTAAGTAGATGCTACCAGATACCCCAATAACGATCGAGGGTAGGGAGTTCCAAGCCGACCTGGTGGTTTTTGGTTTGGCTAAGTTCGATGCGATTCTTGGCATGGATTGGCTGGCACGCCATCATACTCGAATTGATTGTGGTATCCCACGAGTATCATTCCGTGACTCCCACGGTAACTACGTTTCCTACCATCCTACCCCTCGTTATCCCAGTATCAAGGTTGTTTCTTCCTTGTCGATATTTTCATTGTTACACAAGGGTTATCCTGCATATCTTTGCCAAGTCCACGACCTGAAGGCAGCGATTCCAGCTGTCTCTAACATACCGGTGGTTTCCGAGTTCGAAGATGTTTTCCCTGATGAGATTCTTGGTCTCCCACCTGCCCGGGAGATTGAGTTCACTATCGAGCTTGTACCTGACTCTGCTCCAATCTCTAAGGCACCCTACCGAATGGCCCCAGCAGAACTAAAGGAGCTAAATACGCAATTGCAAGAGCTACAAGAAAAAGGGTATATCCAACCCAGTTGCTCACCCTGGGGAGCGCCAGTCTTGTTCGTGAAAAAGAAGGACGGTAGTCTTCGCATGTGCATCGACTACCGAGGACTGAACAAAATCACGGTCAAGAACAAGTATCCTTTGCCATGAATTGATGATCTTTTCGATCAACTGAAGGGAGCGTGCGTGTTCTCAAAGATTGACCTAAGATCCTGCTATCATCAAATTCGAGTAGCCGAGGCAGATAGGCCCAAGACCGCGTTCAGGACACAGTATGGCCACTTTGAGTTCACAGTCATGCCGCTCGGACTGACGAATGCACCTGCAGTATTCATGGACCTGATGCATCGGATTTTCTGACCACTACTTGATAGATGTGTGGTCGTATTCATTGACGACATCCTGGTGTACTCTCCGAATTGTCAAGCACACGAAGGACGCTTGAGGACAGTGCTAACAACGCTTCGAGAGCACAAGCTGTATGCCAAACTCTCGAAGTGTGAGTTTTGGTTGGACTAAATTTCATTCTTGGGACACATTGTCTCGGGAGCTGGTATCTCAGTCAATCTAGCCAAGGTGGAAGCGGTGCTGAAATGGCAAGCCTCGAAGAACGTGAGCGAGATCCGTACTTTTCTTGGGATTGGTCGGATATTATAGGCGGTTTATCAAAGGATTCTCCAGCATTGCCCAGCTATTGACTAGACTGTTGAGGAAGGATGTGAAGTTTCGTTGGGATGACAAATGCGAGGCAGCCTTTGAGCAACTAAAGAAAGTAGTGACGGAAGCACCAGTCCTAGTACTCCCTGATGAGTCAGGCGAGTTTGAAGTGTACACGGACGCCTCGCATCGAGGCTTGGGATGTGTTTTGATGCAACATGGAACGGTGATTGCCTATGCCGCGCGACAACTAAATCCTCATGAGATGAACTATCTAACGCATGATTTGGAAATGGCTGATGTAGTGCACGCATTGAAGATATGGCGACACTATCTCTATGGGGCAAAAAGCAAGATCTTTACGGACCACAAGAACCTGAAGTGCTTGTTCACTCAAGAACATATGAGTGGTCGACAATGAAGATGGATGGAGTTGTTGCAAGACTGGAAGGTAAGGCAAATCGAGTGGCAGACGCACTAAGTAGAAAGGAACACCATATGGTCGCATCTCTGGTGACGGTGGAGGAGTTAAGAAGAGAATTCGAAAGATTGGAAATCGAGTTGGTACCTCGTGGCAAGATGAGTCAAGTTCTTCACACAATGGTTGCAGTCCCTTCAATATTGGAGGAGATCCGAGCAAGCCAAATGGAGGATGAAGAGATGACAATTTTAAAAGAAAGGATCCAGTCAAGGCGAGCCCCAGATTTTCGGATTGATTGCCAAGGAATTGTGCATTGCAAGGATCAATGGTGCATTCCTTCATCACGAGAAGATCTAAAGAGGAAGGTGATGGAGGAGGCACACAACACGCGATTCTCTGTACGTCCAAGAGCAACCAAGATGTACAAAGACCTACGGTAAAACTATTAGTGGAACAACATGAAGAGGGAGGTAGCTGAATTTGTGGCGATGTCTGCAACATGCCAACGAGTCAAAGCAGAAAACATGAGACCCATGGGATTGTTGCATCCTTTGAAGATTCCTGAATGGAAGTGGGAACCGATATCGATGGATTTTGTGACAGGATTGCCCTGAACAAAGCGAGGCATGGACACAATCTGGGTTGTGGTGCATCGGCTGACCAAAAGTGCAATTTTCATACCCATGCATCTGAATTAGAGCATGGAACAATTGACCCAGGAGTACATCCACCACGTGGTTCGACAATTTGGGATACCCTAAGAAATCGTGTCTGACCAAGATTCCCGATTCCTATCCAAATTCTGGAATGACGTACAGAAGGCCTTTGGCATTCACATTAGCATTAGTACGGCCCGACACCCACAATCGGATGGGCAGACTGAGAGGAAAATTCGAACCCTAGAAGACATGCTCCATGCTTGTATGTTGGATTTTCGAGGAAGTTGGGAGGATCATCTTCTTTTGGTCGAATTCTCCTATAACAACAGTTATCACGCATGCATTCAGATGGCACCTTTCGAGGCGTTGTATGGACGACGGTGCCAAACTCCATTGTGTTGGAATGATCCTACAGAATGGATTGTGATGGGTCTCGACTTGATTGAGCAAACGACCGAGATTGTGCAAGTAATACAAAGACGAATGAAAGAAGCACAAGACCGACAGAAAAGCTATGTAGATCTCGGGCGTAGAGACTTTGAGTTCAAAGTTGGTTATAAAGTATTACTAAAAGTCTCACCAGTCAAAGGAATAAGAAGATTCGGAAAGAAAGGGAAGCTAAGTCCCTGTTTTATTGGCCCTTATGAGATTGTCGAGCGAGTTGGGAAAGTCGCCTACCGTTTGGCATTACCAGCAGAAGTAGGACAGGTTCACGACGTATTCCATGTGTCCCAACTTCGTAGGTTCATTGCTGATCCAAATAAGATAATTCAACCAGACGAGGTGGAATTGAACGAAGGTCTAGAATATGAAGAATACCCAATTGAAGTGATCGATGAGAAGGAAAAATTATTACGGAAAAAGAAAATTCGAATGGTAAAAATCAGGTGGTCGAGACATGGACGAGATGACGCCACCTGGGAAACCGAAGAGGCCATGAGGGCGATATATCTAGACTTTGACTTATGACTCTCGACTTAGGTAAGGTTCATTTTCCTCTTTTGGTAAAGTCATTCATTTCGTGGACGAAATGATCCTAAGGGGGGAAGAATGTAAAACCCCAAAAACACAACCAAGCCTGACCTAAGTCCAGCCAAGGCCCAACCCAAGCCCAACCAGCCATCAGCCCAGCAGTCGAAAGCTTCCAGCTGCCACTGGAGGCCGCGCGGTCGGCGCCGACCGCGGGCAAGGACCGCGCGCCGCGCAACCCTTGTTTTCTTCATTTTTTTTCAACTTTTCCGGCTGTTTGTGTAACACCCGGATTTCCATAAACCGGACATTTTACCGCCACACCTAACTTATCATGGAATCTAGCCCTACAACCCCACAATAAGCTCGGTGCACAGGCTCATACATTATCTTGTCCTATCAGAGTACGCTGCGTCTTAGGAAGCAAACTCCCAAAGATCACAGCCATCATGCTTGGAAAGCCATTAACAACTAGACACGTAAGCACATAATTAAAATAAATTCGAAAGAGTCAAATGTCTGCTACATAACTAATTCAAAAATGTCCCACACCGGGACTCGGCCGGAATACAAGCCGATTAAAACATACTTGCAATAAACTGTTCAGAAAGAAGATAAAGTAACCAAAGCATAAACACGTAATCCTGCGATCAAAAGGTTAGTGAAGATAAGTATATCTCACAAAGGTTCACTCATTCTCACATCCCTCGGGTTCTAGCCCGAACCCCTACTGCATCGGAGGTATATCCTAGCGATTCTCGTGAACACCTGAGATGTAAACATTAGCATCTTTAGTCACGAGACTAAGTATGAAAACACTCATCACAATCATTAACATAATGCAATTGCAGAAATCATGAGGTGCTGAGCCAACATCTCCATAAATATCGACTCGGGACCTTTAAGACAGTATGCAACAATCATGAGTAAAATATGCCATGCCATGTGCTTTCGAAGCTTTAATGGGCAGTTTGAAAACATGGATTGAATCATATGCATCAAACAACACTTGGACTTCCGAATCATGGGGAGACTCAAGTGCTTTACGTATTTATACTCGGAACTGCTAATCGAGCTTTTATACATAAAGTTAATGTTTGCCTTACACACATCCACGGCACAACTCAGGACACCATCATGCGTACAATGCCGATAGCCCCCACTTAGCGTGCTCCACGAATACGGGAAAACAAACATGAACTAGAGTGGACTTAACATAACATGAACATTGACGAACCAAGGTCTAGTGTAAATGGAATCACCCAATTTATACAACAAGACAGAGGCAGTCTCCATTTGGGTTCGATAGGGGAACTAATCTTCGTTAGCCCGCACCTACCCTTTGAGTACACAAGCAAGGGGCAGATTGATTCCGTACGTCGCACCCCATACGGCTGCTATCCCTCACCCCTACCATTCTTAAATCACCGGCAAACC
>MAYD01546123.1:0-17856 GCA_001909325.1 Ruellia speciosa
ATTTTATGTATATCTTTCATCTTTTCATTTTTCAAAAATTTATAACATTGTTTTATGTGTAATATTGGGACTAGCCAATTCATCGATATCATGTGATTTTATGTGTGCAATTTTGACTAAAATTTGAATTTTAGGAGGAGGAAGACTTGATTGCAATCAAAATTATAAATTCAATTAAATAGGAGATCAAAACTTAAATAATCATAAATTTTGGACAAAAAGTGCATTTAATCCCCACACTCTTAGATCTTTTTGCCAAATGTTCCTTAACCTCTTTCTTTTTTCATATTCCTCTTACCTTGACCAAAATTGTGCAATGTGCATATTATGTGGGTTGATTATCATAATTATCTCATTATTCTCTTCATTAATTTTCTAATGCCATCATGCATTCTGGATTAATAAACGTCGACCTTCTTTATCCAGACGTCGATCCTTCTTGGACGATTTTGCCCATGCCATTATATTTTTCCCTACAACTCTCTATACCTTTATGCCATTAAAAAATCATCAAAATTATTAAAAATTGCTTTATTTCGATCACGAAAGCGGGAAGATGTCGGATAACGAAGAATTACCCGAAAAAGACGTAAAAATCGATCGAAAACGCACGGAAAACGAAAATTACAGCCGTGAACAGCCCGACGTGCCCCATCCACACGGTGGGGCACATGGCGCCATGCGCCCCACACATGCGCCCATCCGGATGGGCGCATGGCGCGATGCACCCGACCGTGCGGCTAGGCGCATGGCGCCCCATTCATGCGCTTGTCCATACGGATGGGTGCATTGCCCCATGCGCCCCGTCCATGTGCCCCGCACCTTGAGCCGGGCGTCATTTTCTGCGTTTTGTGTTACCATGTGTTCATTTATATTAAACTATTGTATATATGTGGATATATTTATCGGTGATTTAGCCATACTCGGCGAATCGTGTTATGCGCCAGATCAGGTACATGAATGCATGTTCAAACAATGGCCACTAGTTCAAACAATGATCACTAGGGGACATTATGTCCAAACATGTTCAAACAATCTTAAATTTGAAAGATTTTAAATATCGTAAATCTTCACATGTTCAAACAATATTCAATCTCGACACTATCTATTTGCAATGATTTGATCTCAATAAGCGTGTCGTCATATCCTTCATAGCCCTTCTCGCATTCTGACTAAGAACGCTCATCTGGCGATGTCCCTCTCGATACACCGCCATCTCATGGTTGTGAAACCTAGCTTCTGCGCCCTCTACCACTCGGACCGTCCACACACTCATCCCCCTTTGTTGAACAATCAATTTTAACGGGCATTTGGACGCTTTCGTCTTCTTCAACCACGCGTCATCGTTCTCGACTACACCCCTGTACCTTACCCCTCTTGAACAACGCAACACTTTTTTCTTCCTATATTTCCTGTGGGTAGCTATCACCAACTTCGAATCTATGTGTAATAGCTAAGTCTTTCGCCCATTTGATCACTTTATCGTCGCTCGTAAATTGATCGGTCGTCTCGGATGTTGCCCCATAGTCCACCACGTCTCCACCGAACTCCCTCAATGGAACCTGCAACGTTACAAATGGACGCAAATTAACAACGTATTGAACAGATGGTAACACAAAATGATAAAAAACATATCCGACTGAAGATCCGGGGCGCACGGACGGGACGCGTAAACGGGGTGTGCATCGCACGGGGTGCCATGCACCCCCACCGTGCGGTTGGGCGCACGTCGAGGTTCACGACTGTAATTTTCATTTTTCGTGCATTTTTTACCAATTTTTACATTTTTTTCGGGTAATTCTTCCGTTATTTAACATCTTCCCGCTTCCATGATAGAAATAAAGCAATTTTTTATTAATTTTGATGATCTTTTAATGAAATTAAGGTAGAGAGAGTTGAGATAAAATCGTCCAAGAGGAGTCGACGTTTGGATAAAGGGAATCGACGTTAATTAAAAATATTAAATAAATTGGAAAAGTGATGAGACAATCTTACCCTTGAGTAACATGTAAAATGCACCCCATCTTGATTAAGATGAGAATATTCTAACATATTTCTATTTTAGGATGCCAACTGATAAAAATTTTAAAGGTTGTGGCGTGCCTACATTTTGTTTAAACAATAAAATGTTGAGTAAAATAGAGGTTTAGCTCAACATTTAATACCCCTCTCCCATTTATAAACTAAGTACTTTTTAGAATTTTAATTTTAATTAAAAAATATATATTTTTTAATAATGAGTTTGACTTAATATTTTCACATTACCCATATGTCTCTTCCAGATCATAACTATCTTATTTTACCTAATTACAAAGTTCTTAAAAAAATTCACATTAAAAATAACAATAAACTGTAATTGATATTAAAACCCTTTTAGTAAAATTAAATGGGAGTAAATATGAATTTTAAATTATTTAATAACTAAATTTTAATAATTAAATTATATATTTAAAAAATATAAAATTAATAATTAAAACAAATTTTCCGCTACTCTAAAAAAATTTTTTCCAAGAACAAAATGCTTGCGAACTTGCTCAAAACTACAAAATCTATTCTCCAACTTCGGGGTGTGAACAAACCAAACCTCAGAAGGAAAGCTTGAGCAACAACATGAAAGCAAAGGACTCAAGCCCGCTGAACTTGATCTCAAATTTTTACTAAATTACTAAACACCATTTCGTTTATTAATTACTACCCTTAAAAAATAATTTTACTGGTTACTAGGATTCAACTTTCCTTTTAAAAAAAAAAGTGAGACGCCTTGCATCCCACCATATGACCAAACATCTCCAGTTGGGCAATCTCAATTTTTATTGAAACTCATAGAACTTGGCCACTCAAATGATTTGATTCACAAGTGGTCAAATAAATGGATTAAAAGAGTTGTAACATCACCATTAGCCATGAATGACAAGAACCCTTGCCATTATTCATCAAAATTGAAAAATGACAACCTAAATGCTAAAATATTCCAACAAGCATTTCAATTTCTTCAATTTGAGTTCGGCCTCCTCGGCCCAGCAGACCCCCAACACTTTGATGATATCCATTCTAATCTTTAAGAGGTGGGCTCAAATTCGATGGGAGAAGATTCACCTGCAGCAGCACAACTACCCATGAAAACTTGGAATTACCACGACCCAGACTGGTTAGTTCTAAGGAGGAAAATAAATTATTGAAAACCATAAAGAGAAAGAGGGAGAGTCAAGGATGAATCACGAGTAACACATAGTTTGAGTCAGATCACAATTGTATCAGCATTGCAGAAATGCATCGGACAGGGATAACTGTAAATTGTATGTCTCATCATCCACAAACAATGATTCTGCTACTAATTCATCCTCCAATGTGGAAACCATTAACAAATGAAAATGCCAATACAGAAAACAAAACAATTAACTGGACAATTGTCAAGAGACAGCACCTTGCCAAAGATTTACAATGATTTCAAAATAAAATGAATCCACAATGCATTCCATCATGTCAGATCATAAATTTCATCACAGTTTATCAGACAGGGATAACTGTTTTTATATGTTCTCATCATTCAAGGAATGCTTCAGACCAGGCAAAAACAACAAGAACCACATGTAAAGACGCAAAAGAGGCAAAAATAAAATAAAATTAAGAGCATTCAAAAAGTGAAGCCTCAGTCCGTCCTAGTTCAAATGCAATCAACATTATTAAGAATTTTGATTTTCAGAACCAATACAAGTTAACATCATTGGCTTCACTTGGCTAGCGTATCATCAGCTAGCTCTTATACCAAAAACAGCAGAAAAAGAATATCTCTAAGCATCCGAACAAAACCCAACATTTCGAAAATAAACATCCATTGATATGAGCAATAATGACATTAAAAATTAAAAAAGACACACCACACTCAACCCACCCACACACACCAAGGCAATTGCAAGGTATAAATTGGGCAGGCAGGAAGGCATCAGATCTTCCTATTCAGCTGAGCGTCATAATACCCAAAAGAAAAGAATCGAGTATTCCACTCTGAAGAGCACATCATTTGCCTATTGATCATACAACGATAGTTGTTTGTTCAAAATATAATAGAAAACAACGAAAGACGGAACAGTAAGGAGCAGCCACGGCTTCCAACCACAGCAATGAAATGCCATGCGCTGAAGGCGGCGGGGCGGCCATAGGCGGCCGAGTTCAGTTGGATATGCCTGGGGCCTAAATTAGGGTTCTAAGAAAGGTCGCCAGTTGCACTTCCCCTTATAGAGAGGAGCGGATTTTAGCGAGCTAGGGCTGAGGTGGACACATTTTGGGCCGCCTGTAAAGCCCATGTATTTTGGGCTCATATTATGATTTGGGCTGAAAATATGACCATCGGCCCAAACTGGTTTTCTATGCTGAAAAATTTTCCATTTGCGTTGATTAGGGAAATGGAGAGTAAATTACAAAGTTTAGTCCAAACACTGCCACTGCTGTCTGCTGGCACTGAAAGCAACACAAAAGAAAAGAAACCATGATTATTGATTTATTGTGGATCAATGTGGGTGTAGCCTAATGAGCATGTTGGGATCTAGGAATTAAAATTTGAATTTGAATCAAACCCATTGGAACACAATACTACAATAGGGGTTTGTTTGTTTGTGCACAAGCACAAAGATAGTTTCTTTGGCAGGCATTTGATATTAGGATTAATGATTAATGTGCATGAGTGAGGACTCAGGAGCATTTAAACACACCATAATCAAACCCCTGCTGTAAAATGTACTCAAGGGAGGGAGACAACTAGCATAGCCTATACGCAGATTGAATCCAGTATCCTATTATGCTCTGTGGGTTACAACTCAAGTGATGACAACAATCACCTAAGGTATTTCTGCACTTGTCTGGGGTAAAACCCAAAATGCATCCATCCATCCATCCACACATGACACATCCACCCTCGCTCAAAATATTTACAAACAGCAACAGCAGCAGAGGTGACGTATCGGTGTTTAGGACTGCTGCAGGAGTACAAGCTCCACCAGGAAACTCTCCCCGTCGAACCTCAACCCAGATGTATCAGCAGGCTGCACTTCCCCATCCACCATTCCTCCGTGCACGTACAGGTAACTCCCCGACCCATCCACACATGCTCCATGGAATGATCTGCATCCAGGGCTCTCCCCCCGGGGCTCAACCCTCTTCCACATTTTCCTGTTGCTGCTGCTGCTACTACCTTCACTCAACTTTCTTCTAGTCTCTTGCAGCGCGGCAACTTTTCTGCTGACATCCAGCACCCAAAAGTCATCTTTGCGATGCCTGAATGAATCTTCCCCCCCATAAATCAGCAGCCTGCGTCCTAATATAAGGTTGGCCGAGTGCCCCACTCGAGGGAGCAAGAATCCTTGAGGTACGCTGCACAGATCAAATAGCACCTGTCCCCATCTCCAGCGTCTGTCTGACATTGATGATGATCCATTGTCGTCGTCATCATCATATAGAATCCACACATCATTCATCACTTCATAGCCCATACCCCTCCCTCCAAACAGAATACTCTGTGCTCCTCCAATGTGTGTCAGTGTGTGTCCCGAGCGGGATGGAGGGCATGTCTGAGTCACAATTTCTCTCCAGGTTCCGAAATACAGATCCTCCGAAAGATCCAGAACCCAGGTGTCACCCAGTCTCACGCCAGGAGGTCCAATACCGCCATGGATGAGCATTCTTCTGTTGTCTATGCAGCATCCCGCATGGGCACCCCTTGGCGATGGCAGTGGTGCACTCGAGCCAACATCAAGCAGTCGCCAGGACAGTGTAATCCCAAGTCTTTCATTGACAGTGACCTTACCGATCCATGTGTCATTTTGACGGACACCATGGTCATTGATGCCTCCAAACAGGATGACACAGTCATCAATCACAACACAAGAATGGCCAAATCTACCACTTGGAATGCCCGAATGGGTTTTTTGCCACTTTAAAGTTGTCCTCAAGTCATTGCCACTGCCAATGCACGCAACCCATGTGTCATCAAGGTGCCTGCCTGAGGGGAGAGAGCTAGAAATTACGACAGGGCTCTTTCATCGAAATTATGGATCAAGAAAGAGATACTTATCAACATAAACTAGCTAGAGGAGTCAGTACGACAATAAAGACAACAACCAGTCCAAAGGTTATCAAATACCAGATGCAAAGCCCAATTAGAGAGAGATATCATATATGTATATCGAGTTCTACTCAAAACATAATCACACAACACGAGACTGCAGTTGTTTATGATGCATTTCAGACTAATTTGATGTGACAAACCAAACTCAACACAGATCCTAGGACAAAGATTTTCAGGTTCATTAAGAAACTAGTTTACCGAGTATCATCCTGTGAAAGTAATGGCAATGGTGGGTAGAGATTCTTGGATAGGTAATAAAGAAGAAAAAGGCCAAGGATGGCCATCAGTAGAGACTAATACTAATATCTTCACACAACATTCCAGAAACAATGCAATAGGCTAATATTAATCGTCTTTGCTATGGGCACCATGCAGCGATTACTACTTTAAGATTTCTTGTAAATTGATCTGAGGGTAAGTCCCAAAAACAGCCACCCAATCCTAGTTAACAAGCCAGTCTGTGTGAAGGGAAGTCGCAGATTTGATCTATTACAGTGGAACTAGTGTTGCATCTCAATTAGTTAGTTATATAAGCTAGGCTAGTCACTAACCTTACCTATGAACAAGAGTTAGGTAAAAGTAATTCTGTAATTGAATGATGCATACACAATTATACAGGTGTCAAAGAAGACAAGGGGGGAGGGGGGCTAACCTCCGTCGCATCCCCCACCGAAGAGTAGGAGGCATCCAGAAACCAAATTGAGGGAATGGGAGGCTCTCGGGGTAGGCATAAGCAGGTCATCATCCCCGTGGAAAGCTGGGGCCGGCAAGAGCCTACGGCAATAGAGGGGGTCCAACTGGTAGACCTGCTGGTATAGTTTCCTCCAGGGAAGACGATTGGGGAGGGGGAGGGGGAGTTGGCCCCCCCAGCCCCAATCCCTTGTGCAGATGGACTCCCAGAGAGAATCGGAATAGGTCAAGGAGCGGAGGCGCTTACAGGTCATGGCAAAATAGAGAACAGAATCAATGGGCAAGAGGAGGAGGATGGAGAAGAGATGGTCTTGGGGGATTCTGGTGATTGGCGATGATCCATTGTCGTCGTCGTTGGCCATGCGAGGGTACGTCAAGGGTCGGTTGAAGTCCTGGTTTTATTTTGTGCCGGCGGTGATTGTGCAGCAGAGGTCGCAAGGAGGTTGATTGTTGGATGCGACAGGAGTAGCGAGAACAGGACACTAGGAGTCGTCTAGGACAGCCGGACAGCAGTCAGGACACCACACCACACTGGGGACTCTCCACTCTCTACTGCGGATCAAATTTTGGCCTTTTTAAATATTTCATCTTTATCTTATAACATTTAACAATAAAACATTCCGAATAATCCAAAATTATTGATTAATCAACCAACCAAACACCTCTTCAAACCATTTTTAGTTCAGTTATCATTTGCTAAAATTGTTATTTATTATATAAATATAAAAAAATTATGAAAAATATATAAAAAGGTCGAAAATTATTTGATCACCCAATTTTTTAAAATTAAAATTCATAACATAAAAACTAAATTTAAATACTACTTAGGGAAATCAATCAATCAGCTAAAAATTATTTATATCTGTTATCAAGTAATTAACAATTAAGTGCGAGGCCCTGGATCAGTGTTTCGGTTAAACACCTTCAATTCGATGTAATTCTTGCCTTCCAAAATCCAACCATAATCTGTAGGCCTAGGGGATAGACCAGATAATTCTGAATTGATGGGATTTCTTAATTTCCTTGGTTCTTACCTCTGTTGGATTGTTGGATCTTAGTTGTTTTGTTCAAAGTAAGCAAGAGGAGAGGAGTCAAGGCACTTGGCAAGAGTGTTGTATCAGTCCACTCATCACTGATTGATTACTCAAATACACACACACACAAAACAGAAAAATAAGCTTAGCTTAGGTTGGGTTGGGTGGCTTGGCACCCTGTTGTATGTACAACAACAGAAACAGAAAACACAAACTCCAGCTTATTCACCCCCAAATTAGTCAGTTCCCATAGTAAGGAAATGGTGACATGATGTACCTTGACCTGGTTCTCTCTGTCTCCTGTTTCAAAATTCATGTACAATTTGTTACAACTACTCACCACCCTTCACTCAGCACTTCCCTTCTCCTCCTCAGTCTCTCTTGATTCACTTGTGCAAATTCTCTACTCGTCCTCTATCTAACAGCGTCCACAGTGCCTTCTTTGCATCCTCCAGTGTCTCTACACTTTGCCCTTCTTCGAATGAAATTCTCTGCACATTAAACTGCACACCACACACACAGAATTCTCATTAAGAGTATGGATAAAATGGCGCCACACTGCAAATGATATATCTCTATATTGTGGCAATGCAAGAAACCTGGGCGCCTTGACGCACTCGGACATCAACTCCCCTGCTGTCTATCGATATGAGAGCCGCATCATCCACCTCAGCTTCTCTAGAAAGCAGCTCTTTCAGGGGTTTTGAAAATGTTGCATTTAGTTCCTATTAAATAACATTGCGGAATATTCATGTGAAAATAAAATAGCAAAACTAATCCATGACCAGTTTCAGAGATACTCAAAAGGTAAAGATTAGTACACTGTTTAATTGAGAATGGAACAGGGGTGTTGCACAATACAAACCTTTAAATTCTGCTCACCCCCATCAACAGCAATCTTATCCGGTTCAAGGGCCTCATATTCTTTAACGTCAACCCAATCAACAGTTCCAAAGCCACCGATAAAATAGATATCACTGCCATGTAAGGTTAATTCCTTTTCAGATCCTTGTAATCATTGTTTCAAATTTAAGTCAGCAGTTTATGATGCTTCTTATGCATGCAATCGCACTGTTGGTAAAACTAGTGAATTAAGGATGCAGATAGAATTACTTTTGAGGCGAGATTCATGATCATTTTCTATTGCTAACACAGTTCAAAAAACATATTATCCAAAGCTATTAAATTGAGATATCCAATAATTACAGATTAGAGGGATTATTATAACAATGCATTGTTTCATAGAAGGAGCTAACCTTATGTTTTGCATCCAGAAGTAGTAGAAATTTCCCCACTGCTGAGAAGGGCCTTGGTGGTGTTTTGCTATATACTGTTTATGAGCCCATTCCTGGTGATACAATGAGATGTAATAATCATAGTAAAAAGAACCTCAACATGGAATTTAAGTGAGAGCGTCACATGAATATCTTAAATTTTATAGCAGTATCAAACAAGGAATATTTGCCTATTTCTATCTAATATATCCGAAAGATTTGCTTCAATATGCACCAAATTGGAGTGGTTGAAAAACAGTAAGGAAATAGACGAATTCAAGCTGATTTGATGATTCATGTGAAGCAATATGAATGTTAATTCAGATGCAGAGTATGGCAAGAAAGCTAGCACAAAAAAATTCCTTACAACATATGGTTTCAAGATTAAATTCTACAGTAACTATCAGATATGCATTTATCAGATAAGTTCAATCAATTCACAGCAGGAACATTATCCACGAAAACATTTCATGACAATTTGGAGCACAATTGGGCTTTCATCGTCAGATAGATGGCTTCAACCGATAATTTTACTAATTTTATAGCATCAGTTGAAGAAGGCATCCCACCTGCTGATCTTCAGGGAGGGGGTAAATATCGCCGAAGATTGTCACCCGTGCATTCGACAAGCCACTCCATCCAGGAATCTAATGATAATCTACGATTAAATAAATACACAGAACAAAGAGTGACAAAATGAATACCTTCTAAAAGATGTTAACCTGTACAACTAGCGAACATCTTGGATCAGCTAACAAGTTCCTTGTGTGTATAGCCAAGGGTGAAAATGAGAATATTGGATCTGCAAATGGAATGCCAGACAATATTTATCATGTCCCAAATTGAAGTCCTGACTCTTTTTACATACTGTCTAGACAATTCAAGTATACAGGTATATTTGATGCAATTTTGGAGTTTATAATACAATGAATAAAATAGATACAATAAAAAAATCCTTAACAGACTATAACTAAACAGAAACGAAAGACGCATACCTAAAATATTACCCCCAAAATCAAATGGGGAAGTAAATCTAGATGATAAAGTGCTGGTAAACATAAACCTCCATACGATTTTCGAAAACTTCAACTCTTAGTTTCAACATAAGGAGACATAAAATATTGAAAATATCATCATGCAAGGAACTACAGTTAGCAAGTAAACTCAAGAGTCAAGACATTTAATAAATACAAAATTCAGTTTGGTTGATACTGAAAAAGAAAAAAGTTTTAAACAGCTAAACCCATTCTTCGTTACAATGATTTTTGCCGAAGAGGATCACATAGAAATGCATGTTACGGAAAACTAAACCTTACAGTAATATTATTTGGATTTTAAATTAACTTTCCAAAAGACAAGGGAAATATCAAATATTATTAAATCATTTAACTTTTATATCAACAAAAAACCAAATAAACAAGATGGCAAAAACAGAGCAATAGAGAGAGATAACATTCTGCACATATCCCTGCCCCAGATATACATATTGACAAAGGAATAACAGTGGGAAATGGCAAAAATCCAACACGACCGCCTTCCACAAACATAACAGCAAAGGTTGTTCAACTTACGTCCCATCGGATCTGGTGCAAAATCTACAAGTGAACCAAATGGATAACCTTCTCGACGGTGGTGCATGCGAGACATCACCGTACACAGGTGAGCAAATCCGGCCTTCAATTAGGATTGCAGCAAGAGAGGAGATGTCAGAAGCTCCTTTAGCAAGTTTTTAATTGTAGGAGTTGATTCAACAGAATTAATTAATAAGGCACAAAAAAAATGAAACAAAGAAATCCTACTTGTTCCATCAAATTTCTGACTGCTAGGGCTGGTCTAGGTAAGCCATGAGCAGAAGTTGCACTCTGTACTCCACCAGATATAGGTGTTCGGAAAAGTCCAGCCCTTGTACCTCCACCAGCTGTGTTTCCAGATGAGGCCAAAAGTGGAGATATCATCATCTTTATATCATTTCCACTACCTTTTTTGGGATCTGAATTAACCTTCAGGAGATGATAAAAGAAACAATCACAAAAAACCCGGCCAATCATTTAATATTTCATTGATTGATTATATACAAAAACTGACATCGAACTTATCGTGCTAGGGAAGCATAACTGCGATTAACACTAGCTTTCATGAGTAAAACTTGAAAAAAGAAAGAATAAACAGCCTCCTAATGGAGAAATCTACTGCATATACTGTTGATTATGAGTCTTTAACTTTCAAGATATAGATATGTTACTTGTTAGCATAGTGTTGCATGAATTGTACACAAAATCAATGATTTCAGTTTGAAATCAATCATGTCCCACTTCCAGTCTCATTCCAACTCCATTCCTCCATAGACATGAATATTCCCTAAAAATACTCCAAACCTTTTTCCATGAACGCACACACATGTTTATATTACAATAATTGAAGCCAACAAGACTACATTATTTTTTTAGTCATCCTCATCCAGTAAACATAAACATGAACCATGAAACAAGTTTTCATGATACCTGTTGAAGAAATAAATGCATCATTCAGATGTCCAAGCTATTAACTTGCACAACACCCAATTAAATTAGAGTTAAACACAAATTTACACTGAACATCATAATGCTATATGCACCTGCTAAACTAGTTATAATAGATCCCTTGACGTAGCCAAATGAAGCTACCTATAGCAAAATCTTCCTGTGCTTGCTGTATACAGTGCTCAATGCTCTTTACAATGTAAGAAAAAGAGTAAAAATAATAATAATAATAATTGACAGAAAAAGAAAAACTTGCAGAAATGGAAGAACAGAACTGGAGCAAGTCGAGTCTAAGAATCCTCTTCCCACAAGACGAAATACGCTTTGGTAGTGCTTCTCAAATTAGTGTATCGTCTTCAAAGGTAAAACGACTTCGTCCTTGGGTAAAGGAGCACCTCCAACAACAGACATGTGGCATATGTTGTTCAACCAAACAACGATGATGATTGGGCGAATGACCTCTATAGGGTTGTATCTGAAGTCCTCCACGTGGATAATCCAGTGGTTCGTTGATACTGGGGCATCTTGTCTGTTGCTTCAGAGTGGAACATATTTTCTTCCTCCAAGGCTATTCAAAGAAGAAAACTGCATATGGAAACCCAGCCTCGTCTAGTGGCTGGAATAGGTAATGTCGTGCTGTTCGTGGTGAGGCTTACAAGCGGCAAAGACCTGACTGAAGGATGTGTTGCATGTCCCAGAAATTCAATGCTTATGATGGCCCTATGGCTAAGACTCCATTGGATATCAGTATTAAATTGAGTAAGAATAGGAGAGACCCTTAACTCAAGAGGAATATGAAAAGATTGATGTATCTCACAAACTATACTCATCCTGATCTTGCATGCTTAGTAAATAAACTAAGTAGATTCACAAGTAATCCAAGAAAAGAACATTGGAAAGCTTTTTTGAGATACTTAAAGTATACTCTTAACTTGAGGATGTATTACACGAGATATCCTTATGTACATGAAGGGTATTCTGATGCAAATTGGATATCAGAATCAAGTGTCATTTTCCACTAGTGGATACGTATTTACTATTGGAGAGGATGAGCTGTGTTGTGGAAGTTGACAAAGTATGTTAGCTCGATCCACCCTAGAACCCGAGTTTATAGCTTTGGATAAAGCTAGTGAAGAAGCTGAATGGCTTTGTCAATTTTTAGAAGATATTCTATATTGGAAAAAGCCTGCGCCTATAGTGATAATTCACTGAGATAGCCAAGTTGTTATTGGCAGGGCACAAAAACATATGTATATCAGTAAATCAAGACATATTCATCGTCGACATAATACCGTTCGGCAATTGATCTCTAACGGGGTTACTTCTATTGATTATGTGAGATCTATATGTAACCAAATGGTTAAATCAAGATCAACTGAAAAGTTGCAAGAGAGAATGAGATTAAATTCCACACTTAACGAATGATAATAGTGGTAACCCAACCTTGATGACTGAAAATCCCGCGAACTTGATTCAATGGGAAAACTAAGCTATATGACTTCAAGTAGCAACACTTAGAAGATTTATCTTCTTCCATTACCTAGAAAGGGAGAAAGTGTTAATATCTGCAAGTGGTAAAAGGCTAAATCTTATGACTTTTAATAGCTCCTAAACCATGTAATGGTTAAATAAAGCTATTCTTACAGGAGACCACCTATAAAAGTGATAAGTGGGGGTCGTTTCAATGAATACTTATGAATCCAAAGGTTTTTTCCATGACCCGTAATGGAAACAAACATGAGAACTAACAAGAGTTGAAATGTTATTGATTCTTGACTCGGTATACGCTGGAAAAGTTCAAGACTATGTTCACTAATCCTCATGTGTACCCGATAATATTAAAATTGGTAGGTTCAAAGCCACGAGCAACCTTTCCTTAGGCAATAACACTTCTTTAAGAATGAGTTGTACATTTGCATTCATATGCATTGGCTATTTTCACTCATGTAGGGGATTATTGGAATGCATGCTTTTGAGCATAATTCAAAGAATAAATATTTAGTTTTTTGAAAATTAAATAGCCTCGATTTACATTTCACATAGATTATCATGGTATATTTATTTCTCAAACCGAACTCCGATGAGTGAGAAATAGATAGGTTTGAGAAATAGATGGTTAAAAATGGCTAATTAAATAAGTTATGGGAGGGTAATTAAGAGTGAGATCCTAACTATAGAAAGAAATCAATGAGATCTTCAAATTCACACATATCTCAGATTGGTTACACAATGCTATTAAATCTTATTTATAAGGTTTTAGACCTTCAATGTGTAATAACAAACATGCAAGGCAATCAAGTATGGATTCAGCCCACACGTGCGCCTGTTCACCGAGCCGAGTTGTGCTGAGCCGAGACCAAGATTGAGTTCGTGGACTTAGACTTGGATCTTGGCAATTAGGCTTTGGAATGGGCTTTGAGTGCACTTTGGTCTTGGGCTTGGCCCAATGCATATATAATCTTTTTGGGCCAATTTTGGATTAGGCAATCCAAACAATTGAAATAAACAAGCCCAAATCATGAAAATGTTTGCATGGCTCAATGGAAATAGATGCACATGCAGTATTTCAAAAGATGCAACAGCAACATGTTAACTTCTGCTGCAAGTGTAACCTTTGCAGTGATGGCAGGCATCAAATGCCATTTCAAATCCCTGCAGTTTCGAGTGGGAAGAGCCTATAAATAGGAGAGTTAGGCATTCTCATTTTTGCACAAAAAATCCTTCTCTGCACAAAAACACTCTGCAACTTATTCTGCTTATTGTCCAAGCCTTGCTGTTGGAGGTACCGGTACAACCAAGGACGAAAGTCATTTTAATTTTTACCTATGGAGATGATACACAAATTCGAAAAGCACTACCGAGGCGTATTTCATCTTGCAGGAAGATGATCACTCGGCTCAACTTGCTTCAATTATGTTCTTCCATTTCTACAAGTTTTTCTTTTCTGTAATTTTCTTTTTCTGTCAATTATTTTTTTTTGTGTACTTTTTTTTTCTTATATTGTAAAAGAGTATATGACAAGAGTTTTCAATGATTTCTTGTCTTCATCTCATAAGAATGAAACCATCTTTTACCAGAATAGCAAGAGTCACATTTGATTAACTGCACTATTACAAACTAAAGCCCAAGTAGAATCTAGTCTTAAGTCAAGATGTAATTGATATGGATAAAAGCTGAAGTAAATGTAAAAAGGGAATAAATAACTCGATTTTCAGCCACTCCCGGTAGATTAATGAAATAAATACTAGAAAAATATAATTTATTTTTTTTAAAAAAAATAATCCAGCACCAGGGGCCAGGGGGCAACAATTTGTCTGTGTTAGTTCGTTTTACCTGAGATGAAGAGAGCGTCCCTTCAAATACTGGACCTAAGACGAAGTTATCATTATCCAATCGACTATCCTCCTCGTCGTCGCAGCTGCCGTCATCCGACATATCCTGGGCGCGCGCCGAAACTCGACAGGGACATCGCAAAGACGAAATTCTTCCAACAACGGGAGTAATTCTGAAAAAATCACAATGTCTGGTGGTGGATTTGGCAAAAGGGATTGCCAGGGAAGTGTCGGAGAATCCCTGAATCCGCATGGCAGGAGCAGAAAGAGCTTCCATGGAGGATACGGAGAAGGAGGTCTGAGTTGTGGGTAGTAATTATTGATGGAACAACCTAATGGTGTGGGTGTAGTATTGGGTTTCGCCGTTTAGGCGTAGTAGCAGTGGCAGTGACGGTGGAATGTGGGCTTAGGGAGCTGATATTTCTAAAACATTTAAATAGTACTCCTTTCTTCCTTCCTTGTTACTTCGAATACTACCTCACTCCCACTTTGATTGTGTGGATTAATAAATTCTCTCTCTAAATGTCCAAAATGTCCCTATTCTTATTTAACCCTTTAATATTCTTGAATTCAATGACTTTAAAATCTATATATTTTACATCTTTTTTATGAAGAAGGAAAATGTTCAATAATTGGTTTATGTTCCAAATGTCCAATATTTCAATGAGAAAATTAGTTTATTTTCCAACTTCACCCCTACGTTTCTTTTAATTAATTGATTGTTATATATGTTATTTACGCATTTAATAAAGATAATTCGGGATTTTATGAAGGTTTTTTATTAATAAATGTGAACATTATTTTAAAATGTATTTTAAAACGGATGAAGTGCTTAACTTTATATCATTTAATTCTCGTCTATCAATTGTAACATTCAAATTTACATATAATTCATAAATTAAGTAATGAGCCATTAAATTTAAATAATAAAATATTATTATCTAATTTGACAGGTGGTTAGGATAAGATAAAAAATATTGGGGACGCTATTGGCCAAACTCAATAATACCCATTTCAGGAATAAAAACGCAAATCTACTTCACTCGACTAAGGACTCAAACCATCCCAATTCTATCTAAAGGACATGCTTTACCTGAAAATTTAGGGTAGTGCTACACGCAGCCCAGAATTTCTTCATACAGCCATTGAAAAAGACGAAAATGCCCCTCAATGTATATATATTTAAAAAAATGTTTCAAATTCATTCAATACCCATTTACTACCAAAAACAGTGAAAAATCCCAAAAATTGTTAAAAAATTCTGAGAAGTCGGAAATGCCAACACGAGGAGAAACAACGAAGAAGATGTAAGAAAATCGCTCAACATGTCCGAAAAACACCGGAACAAGGGAAAAAATGAGAGTAGGGGAGGAAAGGCCGGCGAGGCTGCCCCCACTTCATGAGGGGCGGCCGGCGATGTAGCCTCTAGTGAATAAGAGGCGGCCTCGTAGGCGGCCTCTCCTTCTTGAGGAACGGCCTCACTGGTCGTTCCCCCTTCTTGAGGAACGGCCTCACCGACCGTTCCTTCTTCCCGATGAGCTGCCGGCCATCTCACTTCACAGAGGAATGGCCTCACTGGCCTTTCCTCCTTCTTCACGAATGGCCTCGCCAATCTTTCCTCCTTCACGAGGAACCACTGGCCATTCCTCCTTCTCCACGAATGGCCTCACCGGCCATTCCTCCTTCTACGTGAACCTCTGGCCGTCACCTGTGTGTAAGGAGTGGCTTTCGAGGCCGCTCCTTAAGAAGGAGAGGCGGCCGCCTCTCATTCACAGGAGGCTACATCGCCGGCCGCCCCTCATGAAGCGGGGGCGGCCTCGCCGGCTTTTCCTCCTCTACTCTCATTTTTTCCCTTGTTCTAGTGTTTTTTGGACATGTCGAGCGATTTTCTTACCTCTTCTTCGTTGTTTTCTCCTTGTATTGGCATTTCCGACTTCTCAGAATTTTTTAACAATTTTTGGAATTTTTTCACTGTTTTTGGTAGTAAACGGATATTAAATGAATCTGAAACATTTTTTAAAATATATATACAATGAGGGGCATTTTCATCTTTTTCAAGGGCTGCGTGAAGAAATTATGTGCTGCGTTTAGTCGTTCACAGAATTTATTATTATTCTAGAACACTACCCGCATAAACATAGTTGTCCATGTTTGATTGATGAGTTTCTAACTTTGCCCCACAGGTGTAACTTCTTGCACATATATTAAGTTTATTAACGGCACACATGTACATATGAGTCTACTTACATGTATATAATCGATAGGTGTCGATGTCATACACATAGTAAATCCAATACACCAAATTGACCTTTGCAATGGAGGTAATTGTTTTGTCACCTCTTCATAGGGAGAATAGGTAGTCAATCAAGCCAATTACACCGAGAGCTTGTTTGGTATAAAGGTTTGAATTCAATTCAAAGTTAATGAATTAAATTGAGGGATTTAGTAATATTATTAGGAAATTACTAAATGCAGCAGCTATTTACTATATGCAGCATCGTAAAATTACTAAAACACCCATCGTCATATATAAATAAATTTAAAACCTAAAAACTTCATTTTACACTCATTACAAACATACACACTCTTACGTTTAGCACTTTTTATCGAAAATTCAAAGCAAGCATGTCGGAGCATAGGTTTGGGAAGGGGAAGCACATCCCTGATATTGTAGTACGCAAAATACACATTTTTAATGTTTTAATTGTAAATATAGTTGGTTGAGGGATGAAATCCCCCAGCCGTTCGTCGAGGCCAGCTCTGCCTAGCAGAGTCTACCGCAGATCTCGCCTCTGCGCAGTAGAGGCGAGATCGACTCACGCCTTGGCTATGTATGCCTTAGCATAGCCAAGGCGTGAGCGACACGCCGAGGCAGCAACGACGGCC
>MAYD01546159.1:0-15712 GCA_001909325.1 Ruellia speciosa
GTAGGATCCGTCTACTCTCAATAGTACCCCCCGAAGGTAGGGCTATGATGAGCTGATAAGGGTCTACCGGTCTCAACCGATGTCGCATATAAAATTGCTCAGAATTGAAAGAACATGAAGCTCCGGTGTCGAACAGTGTGAAAGCGGGAAAAGATGCTACAATGATCGTACCTGTCACCACGTCAGGGTGTTGTTCCACCTCTTCAGTCCTCACCACATTCAGTCGAGCTCCCCGCATAGTCCGTCCTCATGAGGCTGACGGGCCCTGTGAACTCTCTCCACGACTCGATCCCCTGACTGGTCCCCTCTGTTGAGCTTGATCACGGATAAAATGGGGACACTCAGGTCGTCTATGTCCGTACTCCTGACAATAGTAGCACTGCCATCCACTGGCATGTCCCGTGATACCTCCATGCCCTGTTTCTGAAGATCCCATGCTCGATCCGGCAACCAAAGTTGGGCAGTCCTGTTTACGATGCCCCCATCCCTGACACTGAAAACATTATATCCCACATCTGCCACTATCTCCACTGTTCGAACTCTGTCTCTGACCTGAACTCCCTCCGGATCGTCCTCCCCCACAGCCCATATCTCGACATCGCAGTCCCTGAAACCCGCGACCATCCCCTCGTCTCTGACCTCGACTATCTCCACTTCTTCTTCGTTCAAAGTACGCTTGTCTATCCCGCTCTGTCTATTCAGTAAACAATGCCCTTTCGTAAGCTGCTCGTAATGTGGTGCTTCCTGACTCCAGTCAGATAGTAGGATGCAGTCCCTCTTCAAATTTCCTCACTTTAGCCCTGTCGTCTGGAACTAAATCCATCCCGTGTCTCATCAGATCAATAAAACGATTATAATACACTGTCACACTCATCTGGTCCGCCTGGACAAAGGTACGAAACTCCTCGCGCTTCGCAGCGCGAAACCGAGCGAGATAAAAATGATCTCCCATCTGATCAATGAACCTGTCCCAATCACCCTCCAACTGTCCAGTCGGGTCTGCTCTCTGGGTACGCCACCACTGCATCGCACGACCAACTAAATATCTCGAACTGACTCGAACCCACTGCTCCCGGGGACACCCGATATCCTCAAGAATATCTCTCATACGGTATGCCCAATCATCAAGTACTGTCGGATCAGTCTGCCCTGAATACATCGGAGGCTGATGACGAGTCGCCCGATCCACATAGTCCACCGATATCTCTGTAGGAGCATGGTGTCGTAACAGACCCTGAATAACCTCCCATGGATCTACTCCTGCTGGATGGGGTATCTCGGCCGCTCTCGGAGAACCCTGTCTAACTGGTATCTCTCTCTGCTCCTCCCCACTCGCCTCGTCATCAGTCACGGCCGGGGAATCAGGGTATCTATGAGGTCCTCCTCGGATCCTACCCCTAGGCACGTTTCTAGGTGGCATTTCTAATAAAACATAAGACACAGTTAAAGGTTAGCCAGTACCAATCAGCAGTTAGGACATTATATCACCAACAGTAATATCAACAAAAAATACGAAAATTAAACGTGTATGCACCCAACCCCCACACACCTCACTCCTAATGTCTAATCATGTTTTATTTATTCGGCCCCCAAGGGCTCTGATACCATCTGTGACGCCCCCACTTATCACGATGGTTGCGTCACGCCATATTGACTAACCTAGACTCGTGGTCAAGTAATCTAGGCTCGCAAATACCAGGCGGTATAATAAAATCACATTGACACGTAAGCACATAAGGTTCCAAATTCTGGGATTAGTGTTTTCAATTAAGAAAAGCAACAAACCACACAGATACATATTCAAATCATGTAGACAGTTACACACCAACACTGCATACTTTTCGATATAATACAAGTCCATCACCTATTATCAAAAGTGAACTAAGATACAATACACATTATCACAGTACACCCAACGAAACATAAGCATAGTCTTAGCTACTGTCCTCTCAACGCATCCCGGATCTACTCATGTGGCTCATGCGTACCTGAAATAAATAACACACGGGGGTCAGCTACTGCTGAGTAAGGGATTCCCCGCGTACAACAATAATCAAAATAACAGAGTACATAAAAACATAACCATTATTAGGAAGTAACACCGATAACCAACCCACCCGTCCCATACCAGGCATTCGGTTATCAGTTGGTAAATAATAAAATACAATGCACGTGATGCGTGAATCATAGCGTCCAACTATCTAACTGAATGCATTCCTATTCGCACGACTACCTGGTGGCACAAATTAGCAGCTAGTCCACAGGGCTCTTCCCGTATATTGGGGCATCAAATCAATCAATCAAGGATCCCAGAACATGCCTAATCGTGCGACTACCTGGAGGAGTACATTAGCCTTCTCCAGTAGGCCCTTCTCATATCATGGTGTATCAGTATCAAACAAATCCAATAACCCGTCATCAGACCTCGCCCAACCGGCGGCAACATAATCCACATCATCCTCAATTCGCAAATCCCAACAAGTCACAAAATCCACAGGTACACACACGGATTGCCCAAACGGGCCTTTCATCGTAAAACAGTTTCAACTGTCAAATATCATTTTACCACATAGGCCAAACGGGCCAAAACCATTTCGACAATAGGCCAAACGGCCACACACACTATCAGTCAGTCAGTACCTCCATGTCATAAATCACGACGTATAACATATAGAAAGCAGTAGTAATTTTCAGTATCCCAAGTACCATGCCTAACTAGTCCATGTCATACCGTGCGTCAAAGCATTAAAATATGTAATGTCAACAATTCAAAGTTAATGGCGTTGTACACAAGCATAACAATCACAAGGTACAGAAAGAACCCCTTGCCTTGAATTGGATGATAGAGGAATACTTGAAGTACTTGAAGCAAATCCTAATTAGGGTGAGTAATCAGTCCACTTCCTGACAACCTACAGAACTCAATACTTCTCCAATCACAAATCCAAAGATAGATATGGAAAGTAGACCGTAAGGGCTATAAATCATAAGAAGACATCAATCTGAAATTCGAACCATAGCCTATAGAAAATCGACCCACAAATCAGACACCCCAAACTGTCACAGGATATCATGCATTAAACTGTCTACTTTGGAAAGAGTTACAGAACAGAGGACATGGCCAAATTCAAATCCAAGCACACCTATGGAAACCTTATACAGAGTACTACAACTTTCATTTAGATCACAAAGTCCCATTCCCATCCCATATACACGAAAAATCCATCCAAAGTTATGTAAAAACAGGAAAACCCTAAAATCCTGGAATGGGCAGTTAACTTCATGAAGCTCTATCAAACTCAATACTCAGCCAAATCGAGATTTGAAAGATGATACAGAAAATATAGATCACACCCTACAATTCTCATGAAGTCACTTGCCAATAATTCGGATTGCAACTTAATGAAAAACGGCTCCCAAGTCAGCTACTTGTTCATTCATAAACTGGAAATTGAGGTATAGAAGCAGTCAGCTTCAAGAGACTCTACAGAACTCATTTCTCATCCAATTGACAAGTTCAAACATGTTTTGCAAACTAGAATGAGAGTACTACAACTCTTAAGAAGACACTAATTACAAATACCAAGTGGAACTATATGAAAATCGACTTCCAAAAACAGCTACCTGTTTATTCAAATTCTGAAACCAAGTTTAAAGGAACCGCCACCTTAAAAATACTCTACAAGATTCATTTCTAATCCAAATAACAAGAAAGAGGATGATTTGGAAACTAGAAGAAACGTACTACAACTTCACAGAAGGTCTCTACCTCAAATTTGGACGAACACAGATTGAAATTTGGCCTGCAAGTCAGCTCCTAGTTAATTCAAATCCTGTGACAGATTACAACACTCAACTTTAAGCTTGATTTCCTCATACTTCCATGGTCCAAATCCAAAAACTAATTCATAGGATTGAAGTACTAAGTAAGGACTTTGAATTACCTGAAGAACCCTTGGTTTGATTCTCCTTCCTTCTATGTGAAAAAGACTCCTAAAGTGTGCTACTAGCATACAAAACTCCACCTTCTTGCTTCTTCAAAGCCTAAGAGCCTGATCTCTTTCTGCTATTTTTGGCTGGAAATGTGATAAGTGAGGCCTCCTACATGTGCAGCAAGTGGTAGAATAAAAAATCTGACCGCCTAAGCTCGAGCGGTCCTCACATGCGGTCCTCAAGGACCGCTCCCAGGACAGCTCCCTAATCAGCCTAGGTTTAAATGAAGCTCTGAAAATTTGGAACTCAATGGTATAAGAATTACCCAAATTGGCTAAGTGGTTCTGGAGATACAATCCAAAAGGCTCGTCTATGTACACGTTTCCTAGCCGTGAGGGTTCCTGTGAAATGAAACGACAGGGACACAGGTTATGACTCGAGAATTAGGGGCATTACAAGGGATATCTTGGCCGCACTACAGGGGTGGCCTCACACGAGTAGTTAGTTCTGACATGATTCCGCGAGTTGCGCTGTGAGATAGAATAGGATTGGAGTCATGCCAGATGATTTGTATTCAGCTAGGCTATGATGACTTTTATTATGTCTTGGAAAAATTTTCTCGTACCATATGGGACTCATCGGCTAGGCAGCGAAGACTTTTATTATGTATTTATAAAATATTCTCGTACTATGTGGGACTCATGAATGCACCTATTTGAAATGTGTTTCGCTTATTACAAAATCGAGCTGGCACTTCTGTCATGAAATCACATTCATTAATTCGACACTGTGAATTACAAATGAAATCAAGCACCCTAAGTAAAATGTGACTCACTAACTAACACGATTGGAAATTTAGAAAATCGAGCTTGTACTTCTGTCGTTAAATTACATTCATTAATCCGACATATTCTGAACGATTTCATCCCACAATGCCCGCCTATGCACATACAGTTGATCCCACCCGGCTACACTTGGAAGGTGGTGCGTGTTCCACCACCGCAAGATTGGAGGAATTGGGAAGTCGAGGGCCAAGTCGAGGTGAACGAAATGCATCAAATGATGGCCCAAGTGTTCAATCACGATCTCCCTGTCGGGTGTTGTTGCACCCATGCGCGCATTGAGTGGCAACATGGTAGCACATTTATCGGGTGAGTACCTGCCGTTTCAAAATCTGTACAAAAACACGGCTGCATTGAAGTGCATGGTGATTGGAAACGTGTCCTGTACGACCACCATCCATTTATCTGCTGGTGCCATAATGTCATCCACGAACCACTTGAACCGCGTGATGGTGGCGTCAATCCCTTCCCAGTAAATAGGCATGTACAAGTCCTTATGTACGGCCAATTCGCCGATTAGGAGCCTCTGCACTGCCTTCCAATGCACATTGCTGCCGAACGCAAAATTCGCTACGACCCGAAAACCATAATTCCCATTGGCCTGCACATCGACCATGCCGGTGAGGTAAGATTGAATCATGTGGGCGATCATGTCGTAATAAGGCAGTGACGTCGGATCCACATCGCAGCTTGCACCTGCAAGAATGCAAAGAGGAGGTTATCAAACATGCACACACGGATAACCATCCATATGGACATATATTCCGCCCTACTTGTGCTCCTGCCAGCCGACTGAGAGGAGGAGCTTCACCCTTGCCCACACCCATGGCCACACCCACGACCACTACTCCTGTACTCCCAGCCGCTCTTGTCGTGCTTTATGGATCTACTCCCCTTTGGTCGCGCTCACACATTTGCCTTCACCTCTGGTTCACGGAAATGCCCAGCTTCAGGATTTAGATTAGTGTGGATCATAAAGGCCACTTCACGCATAATAGCAGGGTCGTTGTTGTTCACCTTCATAATTACAATGATTGTTGTCACAAACCGTATTTTGCTAATATGCTGAGGTATAACATGAAGTATGGTAACGTGCTCACCCGCTCAACTTGCTCGCACTAGAATCACTAATCTTTCGACTCTCCATCCGTCCCGGGGACCCATGTTTGTGCGTTTTTCCTCTTCGTACTCGAGCTTGGCCCAAAATGCATGGATGCGCACGAGAAGTACAGGGGTCTGCGAGTCCATCGCCGCCTGTAGCTCACAACCACAAGGAAGCCTGTGCATCATCTGAATCCCACACCCATAGCTCTGGGCCATCTCCATATGCTTCATCTCCTCATACATCAATTCCAAACACTAGCTGCTCACCCTGCCCACCACGTATGAGAATGGGAGACGCATGTGCCGCAGTCGGGCACGTCGCCGGCCTTCCTCGACCGTATACCTGCATGCACTGTGCATCATTCCAGAAAAGCCATAACACAATAAATACTACGAAATCCTCAAATAATAAACGTTTTAGATCGTACCTAATATCTGTCAACCATGATGTTATCTCCTTGTCGACTTTTGTCCACACCGTATCCAGAGCACCAGTGGACGAGTTCAACCACTGTTTTAGTTGGTTGTGTGCACTCTCAACTCTACATGTCGTAGTGTTGCTAAAGTGTAGCACATTGTTTGTTCATGCCCGAACAAACTTTTCCTTGTACACCAACCACATACCATGAAGATACTCGGTGATCTGCAGGATACCTCGATACTTACGGTCCACCTTGACCACGACAGCCTCGTATGCATCCACCGTGTTGGCCTCCTGTATAGCCCTGGAAGATCCGTGCGAGTAGGCTGCTAACAGTGATTTATGCTTCCACAAAGCCTGTATACCCGGTCCTCCACATCCTTGTAGATGTGCCATGTACACAGTAGGTGGGTAGACTGTGCAAATAACTTCTATATCGATCACATCAAATTGAACTCGCGATCAGTAACAAGTGTTGTGGGCTACAACTCATCACCTAACATCATTCGAAGCCTTTACAGAACCAAACGGTAGCTCAGCTCCAACTCATCCTGCATGAACGCGTATGCAATCATGAAGTTCTTATTCAACAGTGTTATCCCGGTCATCTCAAAGAACGGCATCTGATACCCGTTTGTTTTGTACCTGGAGTCCATGCCGATGACCCATGGGTAGGCCCGTAGTACGTTCACTGACTCCGGATGTGCAATGAAGACGTGTGTCAAGATTCCTGTCTCCGGATCCACCTCCTCCCAATGCATGTAATTATTTGTCGTCGCTAGATGAAAGAATTGTCGCACCACATCTCTCCCCTTTCAAGTCAGTCATGCGTATCTGTACCCTGTAACTGTAGATGTGGCGCTGCATTGCATTATCGTGAGGGTACTGCTCTATGATCGCCGCATGAATAGCACACGGATTTACCTGCACGACCGACATCTCACGCACAACCTTTTTAGCATAATCACTCAACCCGCTGATCTGTCGATATCCCTCCGGATACACCCCCAACGGATGGTTGTGAGTCCTCGTTTCGCCCGCCTCATCCATGCGAATCTCCTTGGAACCATTCGTCCTTACTTGAACAATTACTTTGAACGGGCATCGGCAAGCTTTTATTTTCTTCTTCGGTCACACGCCCTCAGCTTCATCCCTGACACACCCTCTGTACCTTTTCCCTATGGCACAACGCAGCACTTTCTTCTTCCCTTGATTTTTGTAAGATGAGATCACCAACTTGAATCCCAAGCCAATCGCTAGGGACTTCACTGCCTCTACCTCTTTGGCATCACTCGTAAGTTAATCCATATTTTTGAATGGAGCCTCGTAGTCCACTCCATCGCCCCCGAAATCCTTCAATGGAACCTGCAACATCACATGACATAATATTAATGACATAGTATTAATTACTGTTACATGTATCATAAACATAGAAACAACCCCGACCGTCAATTCAACATCGGGCATAGCCCGGCAAATATCCTAGGCGCACAAGCCCGGGTCCACAATCTTGGGCGCGACATTCTCCAACAGTGTCCGGGGCACCCGTGCTGTGTGCCCGGCCTGCTCGATCGCATTTTGACGTTGTTTTTTCATGTTTCGACACCAGTTTCATCCGATTTTCGTAAAAAAATTACCTCATCGATGATCGTTTCCTCACTATTGGACATTATTCTTCTTTCTTGATCAAATTGAAGACAAAATTTCAGATATTGAATATTTTGGATTCAGAGAGTTTTTGTGAGGAGGGGATTAGTTTTAATATAAGGTAGGAACAAAATAGTCTTTAGGTTGGGTGAATCCTGAATCTAGAGGGCGACGCTTATTGTAACGCCCCAATTCCCATAAACTGGAAACATTACCGCCACACCTAACTTATCACAGAGTCTAATCCTAAACCCTACAATAAGCTCGGTTAAAGGCTAATAAATGACCTCATCCTATCAGAGTACGCTGGACTTTTCGGAACTAGGTCCCATACCATCACAGCTCATGCTTGAATAAAACTGGAACACATAATACCATACAACAAAATAACGTTATTACAGGCGGAAGTTAAAGTATTGTCCCACACCGGGACTCGGCTATTTAGTACAAGCCGATGAATAATACATTAGTTCAAAAGCGAAAGTAAAAGTCCTTGCTGCTAACAACCTGCAACCAAAAGGGGGTTAGGATGAGACAATAACAAATGGGTTCACTTGTCCTCACAAAGCCATCAGGTGATAACCTGATCCCCTAAAATCAATCATCGAGCCGGAGGTACGTCCTCACGGCCATCATTTCAACCTGAGATGCATAATGAGAATCATTAGTCGCGAGACTAAGTATGGAAGCATACAAAACAAGTAAGCAATCCACACAATCATGAGACGTCAAGGTAATATATCCAGAAATATTATCCTTGAGTCAATTTAAAATTATGCAACAGGCATAAGTTCATAAAACATGTGATGCAATGCATAACTTTGAAACAGGTAAGCAATGAGCAGCTTAAAATCATGATTGTGTGGAACATAAATATTGTAGTGAACATAGACGATTTCCTCGCCCATAGGCGATTTTTCTTGTAGTGAACATAGGGAACATAAATATTGTAGTGAACATAGGGAACATAAATATTTTCGTCGCCCGTTTTCCTCACCCATAGGCGATTTTTCTTGTAGTGAACATAAATATTGGAAGCAAAACATGTAAAATAAATCCCCCTTTGGCGTCAACTCGTCTTTGCCTTTCGGTTCGGATGAATTGGATGCCTCGGATGTGAATCTTCAATCCGCTCTTTTCAGATCTGGGAAAAATATGGATATGTGTGTTAAAATTGAATAATTCCGTCTTTTTTCTCCGTTTCTGCCTCTTCTTATGCTGGAAAAACCCCTCGAATTGGCTGCTGGGCCGTACATCAGATTTCAGGCCCGCAGATTTTACTATTCACTGCCGTGATGGCCGCGGTCAGGATACCGCGCTTGCCTACATCTTTCTAGATCGACCACGGTCATGGCCACGGTCAGTGCCGCGGTCAGGAGACCGCGGTGGACTGCTGCTTCCTGGATCGACCTCGATCAGGGGACCGCGGTTGCCTGCTGTTGGCTGGGATTTCTTGACTTTTTTACATTCCATTGCTAAACTACATTCTGCACACTCAGAAACACAATCAAATTGTCCCAAAACAACACAAAATATATTAAACCCCAAAATCGGCTCAAAGTTATTCATTTCAAATAATTGATATCAAGAACATCCCAAAATTCATTCGAAAATCCTTTTAAACATTGACTAAATGCCTAACTTTTGGCAATGCATCAACATCCTCACACTAAACCTTACTCGTCCTCGAGTAAGGAAAACCAAAGATTCAGTATACCACACACAAAAATGTCTATCTCTAACTCGTTCATCTAAATCACAATCTCAACATAATCAATCAATCAAATCCAGTTCCTACTTTCATCCCAAAGAGAATTAAATATACATTATTTTCAATTTAAGGTCACTCCCTCACATCACTCGACAATCCATCAAGGTTAAGGAAAAATAACTCTCAAACAAAATAATTGAGTGACTTACCTGTAGGCTTGCAAGTTATCAATTCGCTACTGCAACAATGAGACTAAAATCTAGAATCACAAGGTCTTTCAAGGGTTATAACGGGGCTTAGGTTGTAAGGTATGGAAAGGGAATACGGGCTGAAAAGGTGGAACAAAATAGTGCAATACGAAAACATGTCAAAAATAAAATGCTCATATGTCACAAATCTCCTCGATCCCAAACTTCTTTGTCATTGTACTACAATCAATAGAAGAAATTTTTCTCAAACACATCATATTTTTTCTGCTGTGATTTTTTTTTCAGCTTTCTTTTTCAGCTCTTATTTTTTCTGCAATTTCTGCAAATATTTGCAATCATCATGAGCCAAAAATTCTTCCAACCCAACATAAAAATAAATTTGACATCTCTCACCATGACCAAATTTATTGCACAATAAACATATTCTCAACATATTCCATATGCACAATTTGTTCTAAGGTTTTAAAAATGTTGAATGATAATGAAAGAGAATGGAAAGGGTTTAAAATATGTGGTTTAAAATTCAAATAATAAGGCTAAAGGCTCAAAAGGGCTAATCCTAAAGATAATAATATCATAGGTAGGAAGAATTAGGCCAAAGGTTAACTTGGTGTTTTGATCATATTCTATTTTTCAGTCTCAGCAGTATTGAATTGAATGTCAAGCAAGGTATAGGATCCTCACACTAATTATTTGCCATATCACACAATCAAAGAACTGAAAGCTCAAATCTCACATCAAATGGCTTAAGAAAACAAAAACAAAAATTTTGGGATGAATGAGAGGAACTAGCTCTAACCAATGTCATAATGTCAAAATCATAACTTAAGACTAGCAAGTAAAAGACAACAAAATTGTGGTGATGTGCAGTGAGCAATGTATCAAAAGCTGGAAGCGTACCTCCATTCTCACACTAAGTTCGGTAGTGTCCTCAATCCCAAATGAACTTCCAAACAAATTCAAAACAGAAAAATATCAACCACAACATCACAATTATCATTGCCTATTCAAGACTCAATAATGCCAAACAATCAGGAGAGTACACAAAACAACTTCAACAAAATGGGATCATCCTCACACTAATTAGAACCACAAATGCTATTTCAGAGTGCGGGAAATAAAACAACATGTGGATAGTGACGCACATAGCATTTGAAGCAAACAAGGGATACACAGTCTCATCAACACCCAACGCAACCAACGAACCAAAACAAGACAAAACTAAAAGCAACAAACAAAAGAAATAAAAACAAAAATAAAACAAACCAGGAACCAGAACAGAAAGTGGGTTGCCTCCCATAAGCACTGCATTTCAAGTCAGCAGCCAGACCATTGCTCCATTAGTCGTTTTAAGGTCAGGCACCTCGGACATTCCAAATATTTCTCATCCCCGTAATCCTTGGCTTTCGTCCCCGATTTCCAGATTCTTTTTTTCTGCCTTTAACTCTTGCAATACAACCAACACCATCTTCCCAGCAATGATCATCAGTAGCATCTTTAACAGACATGCAATAAAATGCATCATTAACTCGTGCAGGTTGTTTCATAGCATTCTTAACATTAAAATGTACCTTTTCATCTCCTATCCTCAAGGTAACTACTCCATCCCTATAATCGATCAAAGCTTGGCAAGTAGCTAAGAAAGAGCTACCAAAACTTAAAGGTACCTCTTTGTCTGCATCCATGTCAATGATCACAAAATCAACAGGTAAGATAAACCTATCAATTTTCACCAAGACATCTTCAAGAATTCCCCCAGGAGCTTTCTGAGATCGGTCTGCCAGCTGCAGAACCATTCGAGTGGGCTTGACATCTCCTAAACCCAACTTCTTCTAGAGGGACATGGGCATCACATTGATGCTAGCTCCAGAATGGCAAAGGGCATCCTTGCACTCCTCTCCTCCAATGGTGCAAGGAATCGTGAATTGCCCCGGATCTTTCCTTTTACTAGGAAGAGGTTTTTCCATCAATGCATGACATTCTCCTGCAATAAAAACACTATCAACATCGATAGGTTTTTTACGAGATAAAATATCTTTAAGAAATTTAGCATATTTTGGCATATTCAATAAAACATCAACAAAAGGAATGTTGATCTTCAATTTCTTAAAGATTTGAAGAAACTTCTTGAAAGCTGTTTCATCAAGGGTGAGCTGGGCACGTCGAGGGAATGGTAAAGGTGGTCGGTACGGGTCGATCGCCTTCTTTGGCTGTGGCACACTCTGCTTGGCTTCTTCCTCAACTGGATGGGAATCAACCTTATTTTTTGGCTCATCAAGCTCTTTATCTGAAGTCCTTGCCCTAGGCTCTGGGTCCTTGGTTGTAATCCCCGACCGGGTGGTAATAGCATTGCAGTGCTCTCTCGGATTTAACTCAGTATTGCTTGGGAGTGCACCCGAATTTCTTTGAGCAAACTGGGTTGCTGGATACCCAATCTGCTGCTCAAGATTTCTTATACTCGACCTTTGGTTAGTTAGCTCCGCATCACTATGGGCCATGTACTCATTCATTTTATTTGTCGAGTCAGTTTGAAGCATGATGAGTTGCTTCATCATATCTTTCATTTCGGTATCCTCCTTAGGTTGCTGATATTCGTTGTGATTCTGGTAAAACTGCCTCTGTTGAAACCCAGGAGAACTTTGCTGCCTTTGATACTGCAGTTGAGGATTATTCATGTGTGGGTTAATTGGACCCCTATTCTGATTCTGAGCATATTGCAAGTCCTTAACTATATGGCCTTGATCATTGGCTGCATTTGGGCACTCGTGGGTGAAATTAGGCCCCCCACAGTACTGACAAGTCACAATTTCTGCAGCCAATTGTGGAGAAACTAGGGGAACTGCAGTGGTGTTTTTAGACATAACCACTTCCAATTTTTCCAACCTACTCACCAGTATATCCATCTTTGCATCTAAAAGTGTAGATGGCTCCACCTCATACATACCAGCCTTTGGGGGTTCAATTCTTTCACCAGTCCCCCAAAGCTCTGCATCTTCAACTAGAGCATCTAGAATTTGCATTGCTTCTTCTGTTATCTTACTTATAAACGAACCTCCAGCCAAGACATTTATCCACTGTCTACTTTGCCCCATAAGACTATGATAGAAAATATGAATCAAGGCTGGGTCTTCAATCCCATGCTGTGGATATGCTCTGACATATTCTCGAAGTCTCTCCCAAGCCTCTGCGACTGTTTCATCGGGCTTTTGTTTAAAATCAGTGATTCTCGCCCTCAACTGCATGATCTTTGATGGTGGAAAGAACTTGGTCATGAACCTCTTGACCATTTCATCCCATGTAGTGATAGTACCCGGTGCCACACTGTCTAACCATGTCTGCGCCCTATCCCGTAGAGAGAATGGGAATAGGCGCAATCTCAAATCCTCAGCTGATAATCCTTGTATACTGATTGTCTGGCACAACTTCTCGAACCTTGCCAGATGCAAGTTCGGGTTTTCACTGACTCCACCCCCAAATTGGTTGTTTTGAACTATATTGATGAAGGCCGGATCAATATGATATGCTCCGATAGGGCCACCAGGAGGCATGGGCACCCTATTATCTGCCGGATGCAAGTAATCTCAGAGGTGGTTGATTACGGACATTATTCGGAGGGGGTGGTGGATCATTGTGGACATTGTTCCCAACATTATTCTGATTATTTATTCCAGCTGCTCTCAGTCTTTCTGCCTCAAGTCTAGCTTGATCATCCATTTCTGTGTTGAACCTTTGTGCAACACGCCTTAGTCTGAATGTTCGTTCAATTTCAGGATCTTCAAAATACTCAACTGGTTGTCCTCTCCTTGGCACGCACAGAATTGCCTGCAAAAACAAATGGAACAAGATTAAACAAGATTCAGAAAGATAAAAATAAGAGTAAAACAAGAAAAAGAAATGAGATGGGAAAAACTACTAAAGCACACAAATGTAATTAATCTGTTGCCCTTCCCTAGCAACGGCGCCAAAAACTTGGTGTGCTATTTTTATTCACACGATTACTGCAAGTGTACAGTGTCCAAGTAATTTCGGATGAGTCCGAGTCGTAATCCACAAGGAAGGAACAAAAAAAATTAATTAAATCTATGTATTCTTTGTAGCGATAGAAATTAAAATTGCAATGATCAAGATTGGATTTGTAGAGATTAGGAATGTGGAAAGGAATGCAAAGAAATAATATTCAATCAATTTCCAAGAATACAAAGAGATGGATATCAAGATATAATAGAATTGGGTCCCCTAGGTTTCTAATGTTTTCCTCGTTCAGTTTTAATCCTCTCGCAATCAATTTACAGATTCAAGACCCTAATAGTATAGATGAAAAAGTATCCTTCCGGATTCCCAGTTCACTATCCTACAATAGGCGTCGCTGGATGGTTCCCTTGTCTAGTTCCCCCACTAGCTAGTTATCTAATTTGAGTTATCTATCTCAATTCCTTCAGATGCAAAAGATAGAATTAAACATAAGTTGTAGAATTGATCAGGTTCTCCAACACATAAAATACTCAAATCAAATAAAACTTGAATTGAAGAAAACAAAATGGATGTCATACATTCATTCGGAACATAATTATCCTAGGGTTCCCAACCGGGAATCTAGCCACACATGGCTTCAATCAAATTCATGTTCATCAATGACAACATAAATATTGGAAGCAAAACATGTAAAATAAATCCCCCTTTGGCGTCAACTCGTCTTTGCCTTCCGGTTCGGATGAATTGGATGCCTTGGATGTGAATCTTCAATCCTCTCTTCTCAGATCTTGGAAAAAATGGATGTGTGTGTTAAAATTGAATAATTCTGTCTCCTTTCTCCGTTTCTGCCTCTTCTTATGTTGGAAAAACCCCTCGAATCGGCTGCTTGTCCGCAGATTTTATTGTTCACGCAGATTTTACTGTTCACCGCCGTCATGGCCGCGGTCAGTGCTGCGGTCAGGAGACCGCGGTTGCCTACATCTTTCTGGATCGACAGCGGTGGACTGCTGCTTCCTGGATCGACCGCGGTCGTGGCCGAGGTCAGCGCCACAGTCAGGGGACCGCGGTTGCCCGCAGTTGGCTGGGATTTCTTGGCTTTTTTGCATTCCATTGCTAAATTACATTTCGCACACTCATAAACACAATCAAATTGTCCCAAAACAGCACAAAATATATTAAACCCCAAAATCGGCTCAAAGTTATTCATTTCAAGTAATTGATATCAAGAACAACCCAAAATTCATTCGAAAATCCCTTTAAACATTGACTAAATGCCTAATTTTGGCAAGGCATAATTCCCCACCCCTGGTTAAACCACCATTGCCGTCGCCGGCCTCATGTGTGCACCCACCGCCATTTGTGCATCGCCATTCTCTCACATGCCGCTGCTTGTTGTACACCACCAGTCGCCGTCATTGTTTGTCTCAGTCGTGTAGTTTACGGTGTTGTCGCCCCATTGTCGATGTGCGTGCAAGAACGCGGGCCTAGATCTGGGCCCGTTTCACAACGCTGCTATTGCTTGCTCATTGCCTTGCCCTCATCTCCGCGCTCGTTGTCATCTGAGCGCGCACGCGTCACCACCACAGTACAGCCCCATCATCGTTCACAATCGCCTCTACCGAACTCCTAGCCTCTCGCTTTCATCACTGTCGGGTGTGTCACTGAATTTTAAACTCTTGTCCTCTACTTTCATCAATCGTCTCCTCTTTTGGTAAGTTCACTGTAAGTACTTTGGTCAATTTTTCAAATGCTGCTTCAGGAAAGGGAGTCTACTCTTTTCATTGTGAAAATATGTAAAAATCTTGATTAACAAGAAGATTGTGTGTCTGAAGAAAGGCATGTCTCTGCATTTGGAATTCTTAGTGTTGTAATC
>MAYD01546166.1:0-11676 GCA_001909325.1 Ruellia speciosa
TCCAATATATCTCATTTGCGTATTTTTGAGTGTGCAGTTTATGTCCCAATTGCACCACCTCAACGCACAAAAATGGGCCCCCAACGAAGATTGGGTATATATGTCGAGTATGAATCACCCTCTATTATCAAATATCTTGAACGAACAACGGGTGATTTATTTACTGCAAGATTTGCAGATTGTCATTTTGACGAATCACACTTCCCGACATTGGGGGGTGACCACTCGTTTGCACACTATTCTTTGATGAATGGTTTGGTTGTATCGCAAGCGTACGAGTCTGAGATAGTATAGCCTTAATGTATCGTCTTTTTGTTGGTGAGTTCCAGGTCGATCTCAGGGAATGAAGAGTGAATGCTAACCAATTGGCGAATGAGAAGTAAGATTATCAGTCTCAAAGTTTGCAAGGATGGACTCGCCAAAGCGAGTAAAACTGAAATGGCGAGTAAAACTGGAATGGCGAGTAAAATAATAGCAAGTGAGTGTACAGTAAAATAGCAAATGTAATAATAGTAAAATAGCGAGTATGTGAAACAAATATAAAGGCAAAGTGATGCCCAAGGTATTGGTAAGGGATTCTGGCGAACTGATGGCAAGGGTTGCCCTCACCGAGTTTGTCCTTGGCTTTCGCCTAAAAACTCAATTGCTGGTTTCTCAATCTGGCGAAGGATCGTGATAGCTTATCTTTCCTTGAGATAGGTGATTCACCATATCCAACTGTTTATTCCAGATTTCTCTACGAATACAGTACTTGTTTGCCAGATCCAAGGAAAGTGTAAAGCCAGATTCCCTCGTCTCTACCTTGGGACCACTTTTTAGGGAATTCAGCCACTCATGTTAAACACAGAACATAAACTAAAGATGGGGATGATGCTCATCGTCATGCTTGTGCAAGGTAAGTAAATACTGAACGTAAGAAAACGGAAAATAATGCAGACAATTGTCAAGTTTAACAATTAATTCTTTTCAATTCAATTGCGAATAGAAAATGAGATTCTTTGGTTGGGGTTTCCCTCCTAACCAAGATTTCCCTTGCACGAACAGAAAGAACCCAGATATTCACTCAAAAATTGCACTCCATTGGCATCCACACCGTTTCTTCCTTACAATATTTTTCACTTAGCAGTTCACACCACCATATCCCTCTACCTACATCTACCTTTCCCGGTCACTCCTCACATACATTAAATGCAAAATTCAGAGCTATTTATAGGAAGAGGTTGCGTGTTTCCAGTTCTGTACGGCCGTCATTTCTTATTTTGGGAAGTCCGAGGCAGTATGGGTAGTGATGGTGGTGATGATGGAGTAGGTCTGCAAGAGTTGCAGGTGGTCAGAAATGTCAGAGTTGCAGTGGCCAGAATTCAAAGTGTGGGAAAGCGCTCGCCAATAGAAGGGTGCTCGCCACTCGCCAAATCTGGAACTCTGGGTTACCTGCGGAAAACAGACAGAAAAATAGCCAGAAATGTTAGAATTGGCTTGCCTCGCTGAATTGAGGCGAGCAGTGCTGCAATTCGCCAAAAACATCAAAAACGTCCTGACCTGCAGCCAAAAAGAATGGTTCGCCATGGTCTTCTTTAGCAAATTACTATTAAAATATAGGGGTTCTTCGACCCCTATCAACTCCTCACACTTAGCGCATTATTCGTCCTCGAACAATCATTAGTTAGTAAAAAAGATTTGAAGTTCTCTTAAGTCAAAATGATACTAAGAGACTAGGCGAACCAAGAATGTGTGTGTGTGTAACCTTCTGGCTTTTAAGAAGTAACTCTAACTTATTCAAAACACTAAGATAGTGCTATCACTTTGGCCAAACAATCTTTCATTCTGCCTTTGGGTTTTTCTCTTTTCGCCACTTTAGCCAGGTTACCTTATTTTGGCTTTCCTTTATTGGACCAAGTGGTGTTTCAGTTCCATACTTGAATTGCTTTTGTTTTAATTTTCCTTCCATTCCTTGCTTGCTAAATCGATCGGGTTACCTTATTTTGGCTATCCCTTATTTGGTCAGTTTCTCTGTTGGCCGGGTTACCTTATTTTGGCTTTTCCTTATTTGGCCATTCATTTTCTTTTCCCCTTGCAAAGAATTTTATGGCAATGTGACTTTAGCTATTCTGATCTTTTGAATAGGTTAGTTCAGTTCTATTACTAGGGTTGTGCTCAAGAATTTTTTCTTTTGTTCACCTAATATCTACGTTCGCATGGCCTTTGGACAATAACAAATCTTAGCGACTAATTTTGTTTGGTTTTAAGGACAAACTTTGCTAACAGAGGGGTATGGTAGTTTATTTGCTTCGTTCAGACCACAGACGAAGTTAAGGCAAACCATAAAGTACTAAGGCAGAGAGTATTAACAAGAAGTAAGAAATAAAATAGTTAGGCAAAATGCAAAATGTTCCATTTCATCAAAGGGTTCAAAAACATTTAACACAAGGAAATGGAAACTAAGGACAAAAGTATTTACAGGCCAGCTTTTCAGTAAGCTGGCCCTTCCTATGGATTCTTGCCAAGTTCCTAGGCAGATCCTTCATTAATGGTACCCTCGTCAGACTAGGGTGCCACTTCTTCCTCCTTCGCACCACCCTCGTCAAACTGGGGTGGTGGGATGCTTTCAGTTCCGCTCTCACCCTCATCAGACTGGGGTGGAGTATCCGACTCCTCGGGCAATTCGTCAGCTATTGCCTCCAAAGATAGGAGGGCGATGTCCAGCAGTGCCTCCTCATCATCGAGCACTGGTTGAGGCATGTCATCCACCCTAGACCAGGGTGCATTAAACATAATCCTATCACCTTCGAAGGTGAACAAGGGGGGTGGCTGGTTGTAGGCATAAGAGGGTCGGTAGAGGAGAGGGTAATGGTTCACAGTGCCTGCTCTTGGCACTGGGGTATCGAAAAATGCCAGCATGCAGCAAATGGGGTAGCTTTCCCCATCTACAAACACACGGTAAGTCCACTCTCCATCGTCATCTTTACAAAAACAGTTGGGCACATTATCGAAGGGTGAGGGATCGGCCATTTCAGTAGGTTTGAAAAGAGTTGGTTTGATGAGAATTTGAGGAAGGGAGAGAATGGTTTAAATAGAGGAAAAGAAAAAAAAGAGAGAGTTGCATGCAATCATGACTTAGGTAACTGTTAAGATTGTGGCTAGCAATGTGGGATTTCCTATAGTAAGTGTGGCGGTTCTGAGTCTTTTCCACTTCCGCGCGTTATCAGAACTTAAGGAATTATTGCAAGCTAATAAATGTTAAGGCTATAATGCACAGACTGAAATTAAATGCAAAAGAAATAAATGCGAGAAATGAAAAGACAGAAATTAAAAGGAAATATTTACACCGGTTTAGGCTGAGCTGGACCCTCGCCTAGCTGGTCAATGGATGGGGATGGCATGGGCAGTGTTCGCCACACCTTAAAGGTTGCCAGGAGTTGATGCACTTTTGCACTTGTCTCTGCATTGGCTTTTTCTATTGCAGCCATCTTATCCTGAGTTATTTTGGCAAGCTCCTCTTTGTGCTTCTTGGCCAATTCCTCCAACAGCTTCCTGGCTTTCTCCTCTAGTTCACTTTTAACCTTGGCCAGCTGATACTGATTTCTTTGGCCATTAGTCTGAGTTCATCTTGATGATCCTTGGCCTGATCAGACATTTGTCTTTGCAAATCGGCTATGGTTGTCTTTAGTGCAATCTTTTCTTCCTTCCACTCAGCTGCCCTGTCTTTGACAAGTCCATGGGTGACCTCAAGAGCCTTTTGGACCGAATCCGCCATATTGGCCATGGCTGGGTATCTGATATCCCAAATGGCCATCTTTTCCTCAAGGTCCGCCACTCTTTCGGCTATCCCTTTTTCTGCTTGCTCTGTGGCAGAGGCTGTCTCTGCAATAGGCTCGCCGGGTGCTTGTTGTGCTCCTTGACCTTCTTCCGCTACTTTTTGCGATTGGCTTCCATCTGGCCCTGGCAACTGTTCTAGTTGCGCTTGCTCTGGGCCTTGGCCAGGTATTTGAGCATCAACTTCTACTTACTAGGCTTGCTTATCTTCGAGGGCCATGGCTTCCGTTTCTCGCCTCGCTTGTTCCTCCTCTTGGGCTCTTTCCTCAGCTTCTCTTGCTGCTCTGGCTGCCTGCTGCTTTCGCCTTAGGGTGAACGCAAATCGTAAGGCAAGTAGTTTCCGCCTATTTGCCCTGGCAACCTCTTTTCTTCTTGTAAAAACTTTGTTGATCTGCTCGAACCTGTTGACCTCTTCTTCTTCTTGTCTTGCTCCATCTTTAATCTTTTGGCGAAGTTCAGTGAGGTATTTCGCTCTCTTAGCCACAGTTAGAGTTGCCCAAACAGTTCCGAACCGGCGGTTCAAACCGCCGGTTTGTCGGTTTGGAACCGTCATGAAACCGGAACCGAACCCGTGTGATACCCGGTTCGGTTCCGGTTTGGCCCCTAATGGAACCGCGAATCGGCGGTTCAAAATTCAAAAATTTTGAATTTCCCCCCAAACCCCCAACGGTCAGATTCCCCCTAACGGCTATGAAACCACCGGTTTAACCGTTCGGAACCGCCGGTTTAACGAATTTTTTTTTTTATTTTTTTAAAAAAAATTTAAAATAGACGGATGAGATCATATATTCATATGACCGTTAGAAATGGACGGATGAGATTTGTAATCACATTCTATAAATAGTTGATCATTTGGATGGAAAAATCTCACCAAACTACAATCTTCTTATCTTCTACTCTCTCTCAAATCTTAAACTCTCTAATTTCTCTCAATTCTCATACTCAATTACTCATACCCTCTCAATCTCTCTATCAACCTTCAATTTCTTTCTCATTACTTGTAAATTTGTAAGTTGAAGTATGAGTTATATTTTTTTTAATCGTATTTGTAAATTATAAGTTCTAATTTATATTTTTTATTTTGTAACTTACATTTGAATTCAAATTTAAATATTATTTTATTTGTAATTTGTTGTTAGTTGTAAGTTGTAACTTAAAAATTCAATTTATTAATCTAATTTACAAATTCAAGCCATAATTATCAAAAAAACAAAACACACATTTTAACAAAAAAAAAAAACCGGCGGTTAAACCGGAACCGGATCCGAAACCGGAAAAACCGAAACCGGCCAAACCGAAACCGAGGATTCACGGTTCGAAACCGAATCGTGAGCCCATACGGTTTGGTTTCGGTTCCGGATTTTCACAAACCGGAACCGGCAGTTCGAACCGTTTGGGCAACTCTAGCCATAGTCATACTAGCCATGGTGGCATTGTCTTTGCTCAGCTTCTCTGCCTCGAAGTAGTGAAGTTCTCTGAGCATCCATCCTAGTTGAACAAAAGAGCGCTTCTCCAGATCAGAATGGAAGTCTACGAAGAGATACTTCATCCCAAAAATTGGTGGATGCCCTGCCACAAGTTCATCAAAGGTCACTAGCTTAAAGATTGAGTCCCAGCAGATTTGTAACACCCCAATTTTTTCAAACCGGAAATGCTACCGCCACACCAAACTTACCTCGAATTTTATGCCTAATCTTTGGTAAGCTTGATGCTCAGGCTGATTAATTTATCTATCTTAACACATCATCAGAGTACGCCGAAATTTTAGAGAAGTGAGTCCCCCTTGATCACAGCTCAGCATGCTAATAAATATTTCATAATAATAATTTAAACATCAAAGTTAGATATCATAAGAGAAGGTCGAAGCCTAGAACATGGTTAATTCATACATCCTAGCAAAATGAAGCAAAGTGAGTAATAGAGCTTAGAACATAAGTAGATCTACAATACTCAAAAGGATTAAATATGTTCTCTCATTCTCACCCAATACCCTTGAGGCTCCCGCCTCAATCCTTCTTCTTTTGAGGATCGGCCGGATCGGCCTTCACCCAATAGACAACTTCGGAATCTGGAATATTTAAGTAGCACCATTGGTCGATGACACTAAGTAAGGATTACACATGAATGCATGTAATATGAATGGTATGCAAGCCTCGTCAGGAACGTCTCCAATACGTTACTTAACGGGTTTAAAATTCATTTAATATACATGCATAATTAAAATCGCGCATAATTTATTTCTCATACTGTGCAAGGAACGCCGTACACAACATATTTTAAACATATAATAAGGGAGCACAAACAATACATGCTATTTAGAATTTATTTCACATGGCCAACGGGCATTTAAACATTTCACACAAAATTAATCATACTTACCTGCAACCACGCATCACAGATAACAAAACGTTTATTATAGAGTAGGAGTAACCAGTTAAGCTCAACGTCAGGTACCACCCACCTACCGTCGAACCATTTAGAGGGGCTGAGATGCAAGCACGACAGGGATCACCCGTACCGGAACCATACCAACAACCATTTTGGGGTGCTTTCGTAAGGATTCATTGTAGCTGAATAATCAACCAAGCCACCCCATTGGCCAGCTAGATTCCCCAAGGCCAAAGAGTGAATAGTCCCCGGTCTAACGTGCCATGCCTCCTCAAGCACACGACCTTCCTATTCAACCCTTAACTGTACTTAAATTACCGGTAAACCTTCAAAAGGGAGCGACCCCAAGGAGTAGACAGTGATAAAAATAATATGGTGGAATATAATGAGAACCTATGGCGATCAACCCAAAGGTCATTTTATTTTGGGGTTACCACTCTATAAGCCATCTTTACGTAATTATCATTTTTTATGCAATGCATTCATTTTAATTATCCAGTCGTGATTGATTATTCTTTTTGGATTGCCATATTTCAACTCGAAACAAGGAATATGTATCACTTGCTCGACATTGATAAGCTTAGTAATTTCCATGCAAAACCATATTCAGAAACAGGGGTTCTCGATGCATGAAACATGATATGCACATAGGAGCATTTAATCCCATAAATAAATAAATAATCGATTAAAAATTTAATTGACAATTTATATAAACTAATTTAAGAATTTAATTAAATTCATTCAATCAATTTAAGAATATAAATGCATAGCATTTAATCTCATAAAAAGAATTCAATTAATGAATTTAATTGAAACAAGTAGCCAAAATCATGAGTTTAATTTAAAATAATTAAAATTGCATAATTTAAATCAGGTAAGTGACAAATATTTCCTAGGCCTAAAATAAAAATATTCTAGGGCCTAAAATAACACATTTGAGACTTATGATTGCCCGGTGTAAATCCTTACTTTTATCTATTATCTTGACAAAGCATTGTAGTAATTAAACCCACACTTACGAGTCCGCGTGCGAATTGCGTGAAAGCCAGTAATATTACAAGCCTAATAATTTAGTTGAACCAAGTGATTACCAACACTTGAATATTCAAGCAATTAAATGGGTTGGGCCTATTTGTTATTTAATTAATTAGAGCCCAAGCTTAACCATGAATCAATTAATAGATTAAGCCCGTAAAGAATATTCTTAAGCCCAATAATATTAATAATAATATGTAGTGGGTAGATAAAATGGGAATGGGAAATCGAGTCCAGGTGAATTTTTAAATTTTAAGCTATTGTACTGCCAGAACCCAAATTTCTTTGACCTATACCATTACTAGCAAATAGTACACCTCCAATTAAAAGTGTCCAGGCAAGTTACATAATCAATAAAAAAAATTTTACTGTTCCATGCTCAGAAAAAGACATGCAAAATTAATTCAAGGCTGGCACAAGGTTAATTAAATGCTGAAGTCTTCAGCATTAGAAATCAAAACAGTACATGCCAAGTTACTTTAAAGCTGGAAGCAGTACTCCTTGACCAGAAAGTACACATAAAATTAAATAAAAAGCTGGCATAGTACACTGCATGGCTGAACAGGAAATGACCCAGCACTGTCTTATTACAAACACAAGAAATTAAGGGCATTTTGGATCTAACAGTATCATTGATAATCTGCCCTTACAGAATTGAAATCAGTTGATCGTGTCATTGAACAATTCATTCAGAGATAATGAGTTTGATTAAAACAAGCTGGATGGAGAAACACAAGGAAATTCACCACACACACGGAACAACAACAGCAAACTTGATTTGAACCAAACACAGCGCACACAGGCAACACTGTCCACTGGAATCAAACTGGGATCGGGACAGACAACAAAAACAGAACCAATACCGAGCCTACACAGCCCTCAAATTTCATCCTCGATGGCATTTGGAATTTCGACACTCAAAACTGGAACCGAACTATACACACGAACAAGGATAGAGAAACACAGTCAAAATCCCAATTTGTTCTAAACCAAAAATCGAACAAGGGAACTTCAAATTGGAGTTTTTTAACAACATTCCAAGACTCTCAAACATCCCTTTTGCACATTAGAAACATCAACACCCCAAAGAACCAAAAATCGAGACTGAGACAGAAAAACGGAGGCAGATCAGAGACACCCAAATTGATACCCAAATCATGGATTCAAACTCAAATCGACATACAACAGTACAATAACATTACAATATCCCCAAATCGACAGAAATGAAGGAGTGGAAGTTCAAGGATTACCTACGGTCGAGGAAGAAATGGGAGTCCACACACGAGCTTGCGGCGGAAATTGGAAGGAATCGAGTGATGGGTTGTATCTATACTACAACCCTAGCCCTAGACTCGCATGCCCACAGCCCTCACGCGTGGAAGAGCTCACACAGCGCGCGGTTGCACTTGCGCGAAGGAATGCGATGTCGCGGGATGGAAGGAGCAAGGGGCGAGAAAGCATGAGGATGGTAGCGGAAATATCATGGCAGTCGTCGGAGGACTAGCGGGATTCCGGCAGAAACGTAGCCGGATGGGGGAGGGAGATGAAGGAGAGGGTCACGGGGAAGAAGACGAAGAAGGGGATGTGAAAATGAAAGCTGTGTTCTCTTCTTGATTTCTTATTCAAATCAAGAAATGCCTGACCCCTCCATTTCCTTAGTAATTCAATTAAGTTCTCAACTTTCAAATTCCTCAATTCGGTCCTTGACTTACTAAATATCTTAATTGACCCCCAGGACTTCTTTAAAATCCCCCTTTTATTTCCTTCGGACCATTGCTCGATAATTACTTGTGATTATTTCCTTAAGTCTAATTTACTAAGTGTCACCCCCTCCTATACACTGAATTAAATTAATTATTTACTTAATTAATGATTAAATTTCAAAAATTTAAATTACCCTATTTTTGTGCGATCGATTTATCCGGTTATAATTAATTAAATTCATTAATTACCCAAATTTATTCTATCTAAACCGGTCAAGTAATACGGGATATTACAGATTGGTTGACTCACTTGCACTTGGTCGACTTCCTCTCTTATTGGGTCATCATCTTGGCCTGGTTCACGACCAAGCGATAGTGTCCGACTGCTTGACTCATGTTCCTCAATGGTTGCAGGTGTTGGAATCTACTCTGATTGGCCATTTTTCTTGACCAACTGGCCTGGTGAGGCTTCCTCATCAGATGAGGACAAGGTGATCGGGTGCCCTTCTGTGGAATGGCCGAAATTGGGGCCGCCATTATTGGATCAGTGCTTGCCCCTTTCATTGGTACATCCACCGGCGGAGTCACCTTGGCCTTCTTTGCCTTTCTCTTGTCTTGATGTGTTTCTGTGGCTGGCTCAGCCCTCTTCTTTGCCTTGGTTGGCCTTTCCAACAGCAATTTCTCTTTTTCAGCAGGTGCTGCCTTTTTCTTTCCTTTACCTTGTGGTTCTGTTTCTTCCTCCCATCCCATTAACTCTAACCAATCTCTGGTGATCTTTAGCGGGACTGGTGGTTCCAGAGTTCTCTCATCGTTGTTTACTTCCACCCCTACGGCGATGCACATCCCTTGGATCAACTAAAGGTGGGCGAAAACTTCATTCGCAGCTTTTGCTTTTCACCAAACGTCGTAGTAAATGATTGCTGCCAAGTCCACAGTCATTTTCCTGGTGATGCAGTAAGGTACATAACAATGTACTAATCTCAGCGACGAAGAGTGAGAAAATACAAACAGCGAGTTGAGAACAAGTTCCACAATTGGTTGGAGACCTGGATGCACACAATTTTTGGTAACCGTGACCCTGCTCCCTCCTTGTGCTATATTCATGGCAACTACTACCCACATTATCTTATCCTTGACTTCTTGCAGTTGGTTCTTGGCATCATCCAGTGCCGTAATTACTTTGAAAGTGTCTTGGGTCCTTTTCATTTTCTGGCTGAGATACTCTTGTATGGTTGCAGCATGGAACTCAACCCATTGGCCTCTCACATAGATCTTCCCTTCTCTTATGGCAAAGGGCAAATTGGCATTGAATTCTCGGACAAGATCCTAGGAAACCTTCTCAGTTGAGTGAGTAAACACCTTTCTCCAACCCCGCTCGGCCAACCACCTGGTGAAGTCCTTGTTCGTCATGTCCGATCCTCGAAATCCCCATTCGACCCAAATGTTACGATGGCGGCTCCAGTGATATCGCTCAGATGCAGCAATATTGACAAATCGAAAATCGTCGAATTCCTTCCCAGGAGGTGGAGGTCTTTGGGCCATTACGGCATTATTACCCATGCCCTTGTCTTCCTTGTAGTCTTGCCTCTTGAGCACATACCTTGGATGCTTCAAGAGTCTCTCCATTGGGTCCTGCGTCGCCAAAGGCAACAGAGACAATTTCTGGTGACGGCCATCTGGTGCGATGCTTTCAGTCGGATGTGCCGCCGAAGGTGTTGCAACCGGACTGGGCGGAGAATCCTAGCCTGGTCGCCACTATCAGTTTGCCTCGGCGGTGACTTGCCCACTGTTTCGTCAATGATTTCCTCCATCTCTACCAGACTAGGACCTGTTTGTGGTGGCGCGGTCTTTTTCGATTCTTCGATTTCCTGAGCGACTCGGGATTCCTCAATTGTAACGCCCCGATTTCCATAAACCGGACACGTCACCGCCACACCTAACTTATACCAGATTCTATAGCCTAATTCCAATATAAGCTCAGTGTTCAGGCTAAACATTATCTAATCCTATCAGAGTACGCTGGATTTCAGGAAATACGGTCCCCTCTGATCACAGCTTAGCATACTTGGAATAACAATAAAACACGTTGACATAGAAGATCGAAAAGCGTTTGATTACAACTACGAGTACGGAATTTAAAAGTCTCGTCCGAGACACGGCCAGAACAAGCCGTTTAATTGGAAGCATAAAAATAATTAAGGTTCGAGAGAATGAATAAATCACATAGGGAGAATAAAACTCAAAAGGTTCTCTCGACCTTACAAACCCACGGGTATTGGCCCGTTCCCTTAACTCGTCGGAGGGATGTCCTCACGGACGTTTGCGTTACCTGAAGATGCAACACTAGCATCATTAGTCGCGAGACTAAGTATGGAATACACACATCCGAAATAAATGCAATAAGTGATTATGAGACGCCGAGGTAATATCTCCATAATACCACCCTCGGGGTCAAATTAAAATGATGCATCAGATATAAGTTAAAAAAAATGAAATGTGTTACTTGACTTCAAAGAGTAAATGAGCAGTTTAAATCATGCTTTCAGAATAATGCAACAAGCAACACCGGGTCCACAGTCCCTTCGGGTACGCGGTGCCATACAACCATTTGGAACTGCTGACCAACATTGGTATGTATGGTTAATGTCCCTCTCGCACATGACTAGTTGCGGCACAACTCAGGACATTACCGTTGCGTGCTCACGTGGGCTACAGCCGGGTAATCCCCAATTAGTGT
>MAYD01546186.1:0-11500 GCA_001909325.1 Ruellia speciosa
GTAGCACCCAATCGTCCGCCTCGACAAGCGTAGTTGCATCAGCATCGGCAGGTATGAAATAGTCTTTTTGTAGGTTCAAGCGTTGTGATTTATTTAAAAGTTGTGCTTGATACCAGCCGTTGTGCTTTTTTGCAGGTTCAGGTGCTGGCAGTGATCCCGACACCCTGCCGTATAATGACAGGATCCCCACGATGATTCGTCCGTTTGTTCGAAGGGTCACCGATGGCAATTGTGGATTCAGGGTCATAGCTCATTCCATATGGGGCAACCAGGATGATTGGGAGTGGGTGAGGCGGCACTTGGTTGACGAATCGACGGCACACCTTGACCTGTATTGGCCTATTTATTGGGGAGGGATTGACATCGCCATTACACGTTTGAACATGACTTGTATAGATTCACGATGTTAGTAACTATTGTTTGAATATGTAATCATTAAAATCACTGAATTCTAATCAAGCACACATGTAACAAAAAACTAAATAGTGACAGATCAAACATACAAACATAATCCACAAACATCTATGTCCATACTCAAAGGGAAATCGAAATAGTCCAAAGACATACAAATCATCTGGCCTGCCGCCAGGCCTCCTCTAGCTCTGTGCGCCCGATCTTGAAACGCGCCGTAACCTTATCATAATCCTCCCACGTCGTGGCGGCCTCCAATGTGGCGTCCATATCTTGCATGAAGTTCACACACCGAGTGACCCACTGGGCATAAAACAATAATTTATTATTAGGTTGACAATTTCAAGTGAATAAACTACAAAAAAATAAAGACACTTACGTATTCGCTCTGCGAGCGGAGAGGCATCAAGAACGCGGCGTCACCACCTACCGGCAAGATGCGCGGATGCGAGCGGGCCACGTACCACTGCATGTACTCCGGGACGCACGCACCAGGATCCTCGGTCGCCTGCTGGTAGCGACTGACTGGAACGACCCCTATATCTGGAAATGCCTCCCAAAGGTCATCGGCGGAGGGATCGTTGTACTCCACTCTGTACGCCTTGGACTCCGAAGTTCGTACAGCAACGACCGGACGTATGATGCGCGGGGGGATCCTCTGGATGTATCCGAATTGGCGCATAACACGGTGGGCCGAGTATGGCTCGACTATGTCTCGAAACTGTATAAGGCCCGACAACAGCGTCCTCTTGACATCGGCCGCCGGGTTCGGCCTGTACGGCAACCAATCCACATGTGGTTCAATGCAATAGCAAAAACTCAAATTAGTCGATATTATGCATTGAGTAAACGACATGAAATAGATGGACCTATGCCGCTATCATCGCGTCTATCTCCCTGCGTAGCTGTACCAGGCACGCATCCGTACGATCCTCTGTATCAACCGACCACCTGCTCGCGCGGGGAGCATTAGGGCCCACATCTATCAGATCGTGTGGTGGGCGAAACTGGGGAAGTACTCGTATATGCAGGCCTGAAGAAATGTCAGGCAGCCTACGAGTCCACTGCAATATGCTCGACTCGCAATCCCCAGGTGGTGGTACAGATACGCTAGCGTCACGGACCCCCACGAATACCCCTCCACTCCCACCACGCCGTGCTACAACTCATGCGTGAACACCGGGCGTATCCAGTTACCACTCTTGTCGACAAACAAGGTGGTACTGAGAGTCACCCAAATCCAGCCCAGGGCCTGTGTCGCAGGTGCCTGATCCGTGATGCACCACTGCACCATGGACTCTGTGAAAACCCCACCTCCCTAATAGTGATCCCGCAACTGCTCCCTCATCACGCCCAGCAGCAACATGGTTAATGTCTGAAGTCGCGTCTGGTCGGGGTCCGCACTCAGCATCTTGCCCTCCACGGGCACGCGCAGAATCTGCCACACGTCGTGCAGCATGATAGTCATCTCGCCAAATGGCATGTGAAAAGTGTTCGTGTCCAGCTGCCACCGCTCCATGAACGCACACACCAGCGGATGGTCGATGTGTTGAAACATCCGGCAAGGGAGGTGGGCCAGCCCGATCGCGTCCACCATGGCCCGAACCTCATCCGTCATGCCCTGTTGTATCCCCAAAAGCTGTCGGCACACTATTGCCTTGTTCTACAGCTTGAGCATCGCGTGCATATGCCCATCCCATATGCGATGGGCGATGTGACCCAAGAAACTCAGGACCACCGTCCCATCAGCCGGCCCGCCTGGCACAGGCTCAGTAATCTGCTCCTGAGGTTTTGCCCGGGCCCTCCGACTCGAGCCTGTATCAAGAACCTCGTGTCAAAATAAAAAAGGATTTACATAGAAAACAACATAGTAAGTTAAACCATTGATGCACATACCTGTTGTGGAGGCCAACCCCACGAACCTCCTAGTGCTGTCCCGTTGATGGGGCATGCGTTGACGACCGGTGGATGCCGCCGGCATAATGCCATCATTAGAGAACTCCTCCGAGTCCACGTCATCTATATCCCCCACCATACCGTACTCCTCGTCCTGCAGCTTTCCAATCGGGTCTGCATGCATTTGAATCCCCGGTGGCGCACTACTCTCCACAACCCTCGGCCTCTTCGCCCTGCCGCCGTGCAACGCCTACAACTCAGTAAATCACCGATAAATATATCCAAATACATATAATATATCAGCATAAATTAACGCATGATTACACAAAATGCAGAAAACGACGCCCAATAAGCACCCGGGGCGCATAGCGCTAGACCTACTGGCCTGGCGCATGACACGGGGCACTTGCATCAAACGGGGCGCGCACACGGGGCGCACACACGGGGTACATGCACACCCCACCGCACCGGTTGGAGCCCGTATGGGGCGCATACGCCAACCGGTACGGGTTGGCGCATGTTCAAATCACGCCCCGCCGAGCGCGATCTGACATGGGCCCCATGCGGGCGCGATCTGACGTGCGCCCCATGCATCCGTTTTTGTGCAATTTTTACCATTTTTTGCACATTTCGACGATTATTTTGCGTACCTGTATTGTCATGGCGAATTTTCGTCATCCTGGACCTTGTTGCGACATGTTTTTCTTCTTTGAAATGAAAAAAATTTAGAGTGAATTTGGTGTTGATTGAGAGGTTGAAGAATGAAGATTGAGAAGTTGAAGAATGAAGAAAGAAATTCAAATTTGAATTTTAAAACTGAAAAGAGCGTTTTGGTAATTAGGGGGATGACGTCGGTAAAAAGGGGGTCGACGTCTATCAATTCACTTTAATTATTCCTCCGTCTTATATTAATTTATCATTAAAAACAGTTTGGCACTTTCACCCTTAATTTATATACTCCCTCCCTTCCGTATCTAATTATTTGTCCCAAATGATTAGTGGTGTGTCATTTCTTAATTATTTATTCCCAAATGATTACAAATAATTAGTGGCGTGTCACATCAATATCCTAATTATGTGCCCATTCCTAATTATTTGTGTCATCCCCAGATGGCGATTAGTGTACACACCATCAATCATTTGAAAATAAGTAATTAGGAACGGAATGAGTATTAATTATTTTAGAGTATATATTACAAAAAATATTAAGAAAGAGTTAATAAAATACTATAATATTTTTAGTATAAAAATAATTAATGAATTATTATGAATAATTGGAAATAGACTTACCTAAAAGGATTAAATCGCCGATTCAAATCGGTAGTCATCGATTTCGGTTACGATCAAACCATAACTTGCAGCCCCTCCCTCAACCGGTGCCACCCATGGTAGTCCAATTTCGATTCCTGAATTTGGAACCAGGAACTGGCGGTTTAAACTGTCGATTCCTGAATTTATTTATTTATTTATTTTTATTTCAAGGGATCGTTGGTCCCTGTCAAGAACCGGTGGTTCATCGACGGTTCAGCAGCCCATGGGGGCAAGAATTTGAATTTTGAAATCAACAGTGTAATTCCCGAAAAACCCCGATCTAATTTTTCTGTGTAATTTTTTTCGAATCAGGACCTTGTGAAAATTTTCGGAGTCAATAGGACCAATTAAGCTTGGACCGTGTTCGGGCCCAAAATGGGCCAAGGTAGTTCTTCCTTCTTTTTTCTTCCTATTGGGCTTCCTGGGTTGTTTAGCCCAGCTGGCCATGGTCTGAGCCATTGTTTTTCAAAACCACGGTGGAAACTGCAAAGTCCAATTCTATAAGATTTGACTTTCTAAAAATAATTGTACTTATCCTCTGACATCTTTTTTTTTGCCTCCCTTGGAAGGAATTTAGCATCAAGCAGCCCAACAATCCTCTGCAAATCAAGTAGCTCCCTTTGGTCAAGCTAGTATGTGAGGGACCAACTTTGGAGCTCAAGTTCATGCCTTTCTTGGCATTTTCAGCTTCTATTCCCTTCAAATAAGTTGTTGTTCATGTTCAGGACTATAGATTTGGCTGATTGGATGTGTTGTTTGGACTGGAATAGATATAGTTCTAAGGCTCTAATTTTTTGTAATAGTTGTGTGCACCTCTATTGGGGATTGGTTTTCCAAGGCGTTAGAGATCATTTATATTTTCCCTCTCTTCAGGAATTTGAATTATATTGAGTCTACTTTCTGTAGCAACAAACGACTTGTAATTTGAAGTTGTAAAGAATCGTGTAGAGCTCATGGAAGTAAGTTACTTGGTGCTGGATTTTAGCGTCTATTAGACATTCAACAATTTTTCTAGACACAATCAGGTAGGTTAATTCTTGCATATTTGGATTCAACATATTTTGTGAGATTGCTGTAATTTTTGTTGAATTGATGTTGTTTAGTGGCCTACAATTTGGGCTATGGTGACCTTCGAAACTGCGGCGAGAACTGCAAAAGTTGAGTAAATCACGATCGAGGGCCAACTCGATCAGAGTTCACGCAGTCTGGCCCGTGGTATTTAATACTGCGGTGGAAATCGCGTGACTTTCCCTATCTTGACCTTTGACTGAGCCGCAGTTTAGCTCATGGTTTGGAAGACCATGGCCAACGTCGTGCACACCTCTTGACTTTGCCTGTTTGAGTTTCAAGTGTGCAACAACTGTTAAAGATCACCGAGAGTCAAATCATATCATCTAATACGCTTGACGAACTTGATTATTCTTTACATTGTGATCTAACTTGAGAATCTTGACAAATTATATTGATTGGATTTTATAAAACCTCTGGGATATAGATTTTTATTAACTCTGATCTTCTCGATAACAAACCATTTCAAATCAATTGTAAATTTACTGAATGATACTTAAGAATTTTCAAAGGATTTCGGTTACTGGAAATTATTCCAAGAGTGTGTGGTTGAGTTTTAATATACTGGTTTGGAAAAGAGTTCTGTGAAGGATGGTTGTGATTTGATGTGAAAAAGGCCCCGTTTGGGCGAGTATTAACCTTGGCATTGCTGGTAGTGATTGATTGATTGTGATTGTGGATATTAATGCATGTGAGGCCTTTGGCTCTGCGACGTTCCCCTAAAGTGGTGACTTGGATTCGCCTTCCGGGCTTACCCACTTTCTGGTACGACACGCGGCTCCTACACGAGGTTGGGGGCCTAATCGGGCGAGTACTGAGGCTGGACCCCGCCACGGAGACGAAGACCAAAATGAGATTTGCGAGAATGGCGGTGGTGGTGGACCTGAATAAGCCACTCATAGCCAAAGTACTGCTACAGGATAGACTTCAAAGAGTGGTGTATGAGAATCTCCCGCTTATCTGCTTCTCCTGCGGTCTGTATGGTCATATGAAAGATGCTTGTCCGGCGGCACAGCCTCCGCTGGAGGGGGAGGGACAGCTGAGGACGCCGGCGAACTCGGGTAACAGGCTGGACCGGGTCGCGGCCGAACCGTTTGGCGAGTGGATGGTAGTGGAACGGCGACCACGTCGGCAGTTGCGTAAGGGTAACACGGTACCCGGGAATCGTGGGGGTCATGGGGATGGGTCGCGATTTCGGTTCCTCAATTGCGAACCCGTAATGGACCAGGAGCGTGGGTCGGTTGTGGGTGACGGGAGTGAGCGAGAGGATGAGCCTGGAGGTGGGGAATATGGAACTGCACTGGCGGTGGGCCTCCAGCCCAATCTGGATGGGCTTCCACCAGGGCCTGCGCCCACACCTGATGGGCCGGAAATGGAGGGTGGTGAGTCCAGTTCTCGCGGGCTGTTGGATTGTGGGAGAGGACGGCCCACAACAGTGAGGAAAAGGGGGGGTAGACAGCCCCAGCAGCACCAAGGGACGGTGCCCTTACCCGACGACGGATCGTTTCCCCTCGATTGTATTCTGGTGCAGATGACTTCGCTCGCGGGGGACCGCCATTCTGCGGTGATGGTGCGCGCCAGCCAGGAGAGACGGGGCCGGAAAGGTGTGGGGGCTGATAGCTCCAAAGCTGGGGGCAAATCGCCCAACCTGATTAGGGCAGCGACAGGACTACTTGTAAAGAGCAAGAAGCTAAAACAGGGGCGCGGAGCGGTGGTTCCGGTTTCCAGAGCAATGCAACCACTCGCGACTGATCTGGCGCAACCAGATCGGCACTCGGTAGAGGATCGCGATACGGATCCACAATCACGTGACCGGGCGGCGGGAGGTCAGCTCTGCTAGGGTTCCAGGCGACACTGACTCTGCACAACTCAGTTCGGATGGAGTAAAAGATTATTTTCTGGAATGCACAGGGGTGCGGCCACCCTCGATTTCCCAGGGTTTTAAAGGAATATTGCAGGGAATATGGTGCAAACATCGTAGTGTTGCTTGAGCCGCGAATTAGTGGTGCATCGGCGGACAGAGTGATTGGCAAGGTGGGGTTTCCCCGCTCTCATAGAGTGGAGGCGCACGACTTCGCGGGTGGGATTTGGGTGCTCTGGAATGACACGGTGGTGGTGGAGATTCTCGCGAATCACACCCAATTTGTGTATCTTCTCGTACGGGTTGTTGACTCCACGACGAAATTTTGTCTCACGGCAGTGTATGGCAGTCCGACGCCTCCGTTGCACCATCACCTCTGGGTGGACCTCAACCGGGTAGCACGCTCAGTCCAGAAGCCGTGGATAATTGGAGGGGATTTTAATGCGCTCTTGTTTCCCCACGAAAAGCGGGGTGGCCGGGCCATGGGGCGAAGGTGCACCCAGTTCCACGAGTTCTTGTTCGATAATCAGCTACGGGATTTAGGATTCGTTGTGTCTCAGTTCACTTGGCATTGTGTCTCAGTTCACTTGGCATCGCGGGGGTGTTTCGGAAAGACTGGACCGCGTTCTCTGTAACGCCCGTTGGGACGAGCTCTTTGCTGAGTCGAGAGTATGGCACCTTCCGAGGATCAAATCCGATCACAGGCCACTGTGGCTCTCCTCAACTGGCCCTCACCGGTCGGCTCAGGTGCGCCCGTTCCGGTTCTTTTCGGGGTGGTTAGAGCATGAATCCTTCAATGGACTAGTGGAAGCGAATTGGCAGGGCGGCCACATCACCTTGGCAACCCTCAATTCCATGGCCCAACAGATCCGACAATGGAACAGGGATGTATTCGGGAGTATCATGACTCGGAAAAGGATCCTACTGGAGAAACTGGGTGCCGTGCAATTAGAGTTGGATCGCCGATCCTCCCCTCGCTCACTCGAACTAGAGATGGTACTGCGGAGGGAACTTGAGTTGGTGCTTGACCAGGAAGAACTCTTATGGCTGCAAAAATCTCGGTGTTCTTGGGTTAAGAGCGGAGACCGTAACACTCAGTACTTCCACGCCCGCACCATGGCGCGGAGGAGACGCAATCGGATCTAGGGGCTGAAGCTTCAGGGCGAGTGGTGCTTTGAGGACACTCAACTGAAAGCGGCAGCCCTCAGCTACTTTAGAACGGTGTACTCCTGTACTGAGGTGGTCAATGGGTCCTTCCCAATTCGGGGCTTGTTTCCCAGGCTTCCGGAGGTCGACACTGGTGGGCTCGGTGCCCCGGTTACGAATGAAGAGGTCCGGTTAGCTGTGTTTGGAATGAGTCCACTCAAGGCACCCGGAATCGATGGGTTTAATGCCCAATTTTTCCAGAAACAGTGGCATCGTGTGGGAGATGACGTTTGCAGGATGGTTCGAAATGTCTTCAGCGGTCAGGCTTTTGATCCACAGCTCAATAGCACACTTCTCGTCCTCATACCGAAGGTGGCCGGGCCAGAAGATCTCTCCCAATTTCGCCCGATCAGTTTGTGTACGGTCCTTTACAAGATCCTCACCAAGACCGTGGTGAATCGCCTGAAAGGAATCATGCCGAAGCTGGTGGCGGAAAACCAAACCAGTTTTATTGCGGGCCGGCACATCAGCGACAACGTGATCTTGGCCCAGGAAGCGTTACACACGATGCGACACAGCCGGGGGAAGAACGGTTGGATGGCCATAAAAGTGGATCTTGAGAAAGCATACGACCGGATCAGATGGGATTTCCTGGAGGACACCTTAACCGATGCTGGGTTTCCGCTGAGTCTTAAAAATATCATCATGCGGTGTGTCAGGTCCGCCACCATGCAGGTGCTTTGGAATGGCGGGCTCACGACGGAATTTACTCCGACCAGGGGGGTCCGTCAAGGCGATCCCCTATCCCCATACCTGTTTGTGCTCGGCATGGATCGTCTAGGCCAGAGCATTGATCAGGCTGTGCGCAACGGGAGATGGACACCTCTACAGTTTGGGCGGGCTGGACCACGGCTATCCCACCTGTTCTTCGCAGACGACCTAGTACTGTTTTGCAAAGCGGATGGGGCTCAAGCTGAGGTTCTAAAGCAAACTCTGGAGTCATACTGCGACAGGTAAATTCACGGTGGCTAGTGGGTATCAGCAGCTTCAGCTTGGCTCCTGGGATACCGCTTCGAAACAGTGGGAGTTGGCATGGAAGTTTCGTGGGCCACAAAGAGTGCAACAGTTCATCTGGCTTGTTTTGAGGCGTCGGCTGCTTACTAATACCGAGCGGATGCGACGGCATATGGTTGATTGCTCCCGGTGTCAAATCTGCAGGGAGGCTGATGAAGACCTCCTCCATGTCTTACGCGATTGCCCGGATACGCGGACAGTTTGGCAGCAGCTGGTTCCCGGGTCACACCATTTGCGCTTCTTCTCCGCTTCATTGGAAGCTTGGCTTGATACCAACCTGTTGAACAAATGGGACCTTCGTCCCACTAGGGCGCTGGATTGGAGCATCGTTTTTGGGGTCACAATGTGGAAGGCGTGGGAGTGGCGTAATCGTGTCATCTTTCAAGGCTGCCGGGTATCGGTTGCCGGCCGGTTAGCAAGTTGCACTGCAAGGGCCGGCCACATTTCTGCCGCGATGCAGCAGGAGCTGCGGGAACAGGGGGCGCCCGGGAGGGGGCTGGGATGGATACCACCGCCAGTCGGCTGGCTTAAGTTTAATACCGAAGGGGCGGTCTGCCAAGTGACTCACCGTGCGAGTGCCGGTGGTGTGGCACGCGATCACATGGGGCGCTGGATTCTTGGGTTCCACAGAAATGTTGGGCGCTGTCAGCCAATCATGGCTGAGCTTTGGGCAATCTGGGTGGCAATCCAGCTGGCTCACGAACGTGGATATCGTCGCATCTTGGTGGAAAGCGATTGTGCACAAGCGGTTCAGCTACTGGGCGAGGATTCGGGGATGGCACACGGGCTGGTGGGCCGCGTTATCCACATGCGAGGTCAGTTTGACAATATCTTGTTTATTTTCATTCCGAGGACTGGCAATTCCTTGGCCGACGCTATGGCCAAATTGAGCATGCCACATTCGCACGAGACACGGGTGTTTCTACATGTGCCGGATAGCGTTCGAGAGGCCGAGTACTCAGTAACGGTTGCCTTACTCAGTGAGGCGGCTAGGCTTCCAAAAAAAAAAAGATACTTGATGTATAGCTAAAAATTACTTACTATATTGCCAAAAAAAATAATTATTTAAAAACATTTGTTATATAGCGAAAATATATTTGCTGAATAATAAAAAAAAAACAACTATTTAACTTCTTTTTTAATGTTTCCTAACAACTATTTATGCTAAGATTAGGACAAATCTTAAACATGTCCTAACGTACTTATTTTCCATATTTAATTTAAGATTAGGACAAATTTTAAACATGTCCTAGCGTACTTATTTTCCATATTTAATTTACTTTTACACTGCATCAATTTAGTTATCTTGTTGATTAACCACCGTACGTACTTATTTTCCATATTTAATTTAAGATTAGGACAAATTTTAAACATGTCCTAGCGTCTTATTTTCCATATTCAATTTACTTTTACACTGCATCAATTTAGTTAGCTTGTTGATTAACAATTAATTAGGAGGACTGATTTAATTAAATAGTTTTTTTTGACCATACATCAATTGTTTTATCGTTATATTAGTTATATTACTATGTAATAATTGTTGAATAAGTTGTTTAACATATTAAATAGTTCTTCATTCATGAAAAACACTTATACTCAAAACATTAAAAAATTATTGAATGTATTAAACATTAAACAACTCTTCGTTCATAAAAACGACTTAATGTTTAATAAAAAAACACTGGTGGTATAGCCAAAAATAGTTGTTTAGTGTCTTTTTAGAAAAACTTGTGGTATACACCAAGCGCCCTCCTACTTGAACGTTCGAATTGATGAGGTTCTCATATTCTACAAGTACCATCACATGATGTAATGAGCACAAGAATCAAATACAGTAATCATATGCACAACCAAGCACAAAGAGCTTCAAGTTCAAAATTCGCATACGATACAAAAATACTTGGCTACAAGTTACTTTAGGCACTGAAAGTGAGAATATTTTCACGTATTTCTGGTTCCAAGTCCCCTAGCTTGCATCAGAATATTCTCATAATACTACACGATTACTATCGAGGTTTATACCCTTTGATTTGAATTACGAAGAAATGACAACGTCTTGTCTTGGCGATAAGATCGGCAAGCCCTACCGATCACCAAATTCAATAAGACTGTTGGGTTCAATCTAAGTTACCAAATAAAAAAGGATTCGCAAAGTTGGACTTACACAAATCCGAGGAGAATTCATTGTATTCTACTAATAGGCCAAAATGGGGTATATCTGATACATGTTACGAAATACAAGGAGTGAACCAATGATGAATTACAACTACAAAAGAGAAGGTTCTTGGCGCAATAATTCTAACACTGGGTGTTTAAGTGAGAAAGTCGTGCTATTAGTGAGCACGGCATCTATCATTTTGAAGTAGAATAGAGAGTTACAACTCTCTGATGCATGTAGCAACCTCTTCTGATTCCCCCATATTACAATAGCCAAATTAAAAATCTCGTTACGACGATGTATATCCACGTCGGGATTTACAAACATACTGTAGAAATAGAGCATACGAGAGGCTCATTATTTCATTCTTGTTCTGGATACACTTTTTCTCTGTATTGCTTTTTAATTTGAACTTGATATGCTCTAATATCATAATCATCGAATCTTAACAATGCCAAATCATGTCCAAACCTTTCATTTAAAATCAGGATATAGTTTAGCAAGGAATGAGTGATATGATCATTTTTTAAAATGATCACAAAATCCTAAAAAATATCATTTAATTTCAGAAATAT